>CABFWO010000096.1:169048-192274 GCA_902155825.1 Timema genevievae
AATATTTACATTTTTTATTGGTCAAAATGTATAAATGAATAATTAAATATCAATGCGATGACTTGAAGATCTGCAACACCTTATAAAATTTTAAAATTTTAACCAGAAATCGAAATTTTAATACTAAGTATTGACCCTTGTGGAAGACATTAAACTGTTTGAAATGCTCTTAGGTGGACAAAGATGCGCCTCTTTTCTCATTGATTCTATATCATTGTATATTATTTTATGCGTGTTCTTATGTGGAGTGGTGATGATACAATGTACATTATTCCATTCAGAAATCTTACGAGTTTATAGAAAGAGAGAGAAAGTCTGTGCGGTGCGCCGTACCATTTATTTTTTATGGATTTCATGTCATTTATTTATCACTTAGTAAAATTGTCATGAGCCTACATTGATGTCTTCAAAACAATATTTTAATGCCAAAAAAGTGATGTGATTAATATTAATTATTTGATTTTGAGCGTAAAACGTTTAATCAACCTCAATGATTAACCCTTTATATTCTAAACTAATAGAATCAGAATGAAGAATGCAGAATTTATACGAAATATACCAGAATTTTAGTGGAGTAATAGTGAAAGACCATTTTAGAAAAAAAAAATACCTCAGTACACATGGCAGGTATTCGATGTCCGAAAACCCCATCAACGGCAAACTTAACTACAAGAGACTGATTACCTCTGTGCTTACTTGGAGGGGTATGTACAGTAAACTCCCGACAATCCGCGAGTGGATTTGCGAATTAACCGCGGCATCGCCAACAGCAGGGTATACGTTTCTTAAAAACACCGCGTTGATGGAGAAAACAAGGTTACCGATTGTTGTAATCAGTAAATCCCTAGGGAAGAGATAATGATCAGAGAGACAAAAAGTTTATGCAAAAGGGACTGCACTGGAATGGTGTCCCACAATGAAGCGTAAGACTAATACAGACGTTTTAAAGTGATGTGCCCATTTGGAATATACTGTATATTGATTTAAAAGGTGTTTTTTATCATCTTAGTGGGTTAAATATGATGTGAAATAATTAGAATATGATATGTTCATAAACGCAATCACGATAGGTGAGTACTAGTTAGAATTTAATGTGCTACGAAATCTTGTTTTACTAAATATGCGTATTATCCGTGGTTTTGGGTTTCAATGGCACTCGTCCCCTCCATTACAGTGGATAATCGGGAGTTATCTGTACTATTAAAATTACACTCCATTAATTGAAATATATTTTGCTTCATCTCACAATTTTGGTAAATATTTGTATTAGAAACAAGAGAGAATGCCATTTTTAACAGTTGGTAACCTTATGTGTCTTTACACTAGGAAGTTAAGAATAGGAAATATAGTGTTTATATTAAATGTACCTGCACCTATGTGAAAGAAAGCAGAAAATAATTTGGGAAGACGCATCTTTATTACACTCAAACAGTATTCAAACCCCAACTGCTTTATCAAACAAGACAAACTAAAACAGACGAGGTTGACTTCATAGACTATAAGCCCACTGTTACAGCTACTTTATTTAATATTGACTATATACATATATTAATATATTAAATTGTGTTCATAATACTATAAATACTTACAAATAAAATAGAGTATGAGAATGAGGGTAAATAAAATCTTTCCCTTTTGTAACGTCATTCTTCCAGCTGCTGTACCACTTTCTGTTAATAATATAAAATGTTGAGCTATTTATATAATAATTTAAGATAAAAAAAGGTGGTCTTACACTAGATAGTGAGAAACGTGCTTAATCATTGAGATGTGGCAATGATTTATCATAAATCAGAAAATGAATGGTTAGTTAAATTAAGTAGTATCATTAAACTTAGAAAAAATGAATGCGTAATCCCACTGGTGGTCCCATGATCTAAGACAATGGTATTCAGCCTGGGCTAGGAGTACTTTTGTGGGTACGCAAAGATATCTTAGGCAGTAAACCAACATAAAATTTTAATATACAAGATGTTTGGAAATTCATAGGCCAAACTGCACATACAGCTTGTTTAAACCAAAAATAATACAAAATCCCTGTACACGTACTTCTGGAAAATTATACCAATACCATTAATTGTGTTCAAAGTTTCAGCGTACAGCACCGGGAGAGCAACGCTATTCAAACATGCGTGTACAACAATTTGTATAGGAGCTAGGCGCGCGGCACTTCACATGTAATAATGCCAAGCACTTTCTGTTATGTAGGACCGTTAATGATGATCCTCAGAACGTATTCTCATTTCTAGATGGACTGGTGTGTTGTTTACTATTAAATGTGTTATGTTCTGCTGCGGTGCTCCAAGATGTCGAGATGTGTAATGCCACGAGCCCAACTCTTATGCTACCTGTTTTACACACATGCTTGAACAGCTTTGCTCTCCCAGTGGTGTAGGCCAAAACTTTGAACTCAATTTAAGGGTATTAGCATAGTTTTCCGGGTGTAAGTGTACAGGGATTTTGTATTACTTTTGGTTCAAACAAGCTATATGTGTGGTTTTGGCTATGAGATTCCAAACATCCTGTATATATTTACAACGTGTATCTAAAACATTGCATGGAACTTTGGCAGGATACTGCTTGGGTGAAAATAGAATAATTCACATCAGTAACCTAGGGTCTATCTTAAATATCAAGGACAGTATACACACCTAAAGATAGAGCTAAAAACTACTGTTGTTTGAAATATTATGAAAACTAATTGGGGGTATTACAACGAATCTTTGTTTACTACTTATTGAAACCTTGATCATTAATATATTAAATGTGCTGCTACCGTTACCCACCCCCATCATGTAAAAAAGGGTGGGTTGTGACACTTTTTTCTGCAATAAAATATGTCAGAGTAATTATTGCCAATTTTGACTTACGACATGGAGTAAAAATTAACAAAAAAAAAGGTTTCTTGGAGAGACTGTCTAGCTTTGCTCGTTTCCAAAATAATCACACAAGTTTTAGCTCAGAGACAAGTGTAAATGCCTGCCAGGTTGACAGCCATAATAGCAGTGTTATTTCGCAGTGCAGTCGTTTAGCCATTTTTACCAGCTCGTGTGACTATGTATCACGTACATTTGGTAAACAAGGCTGGTTTGTGTGCTATGATGGAGAAACTAAGGTACTTTTCCTTCTTCATAAGCTCCGATGTGTTTATATTTATTACATTAGTGAGTTATGCTTACACAGTTCCCACTTGGGTAGGATTTTATTCACTACACTCACTGGAGTATTGAAAGCTAAATTAAAAAATACAAATTGTAGCTATTTCATGTTTTAGTTCCTAGCTTTTAAAATCAGATTCATAGCAAATGTTCAAAATGGCGGCCCCTAACGTCATTGAAATAATTGAGGCAGCGTTTCAATGACTGGCGTACTCTTTCGAAAACACGTGGTGTTTCTTGAACCTTATCATATGCAGCACCTATCCTGGCTAACAAGTCTTCCTCGGATTCAACGGCTGTCTCGTACACCAAAGCTTTGACAAAGCCCCACAGAAAAAAGTCTAACTGATTAAGGTCAGGAGAGCGTGGTGGCCACGCAACAGGCCCATCTCTTCCTATCCATAGGGCAGGAAATGCAGTGTTGTGGTAGTCGCGCACAGCTCTTGTGAAATGAGGCTGGGCACCGTCATGTTGTAGCCACATCTGTTGATGAACAGATAGCGTTACATTCTCGAGAAACTGTGGCAATATAAATGTCAGAAATTAGCAGTAGATGTGGCCAGTCAAGTGTTGTGGCATCAGGTAAGGACTAATGAGATGGTTACCCACAATGCCCGCCCAAACGTTGCCGGAAAATATATACTGGTTGCCCATGATGACATTTGCATAAGGGTTCACGTCATTCCAAATGTGACTATTTGTACTATTAAAATAGTCGTCTCTGGTGAATGTTGCCTCATCGGAAAACAAGACTATAGTGGATAAATCAGGAACCACTCCGCACTGCTGCAGAAACCAGTCGGGGAAATCATGCCAAGGAGAATACCATTCGCATGTGGTACGGATGCAGCAGCTGATCATGCATGACACGCCATACTTTGGAATGGGACATATTCGTTCGCTGCGCAATGGCACGTGTGCTTGTTGACGCGTTATCATCCACACAATTCAGTATCTCTTCTTCAACAATCGGAGTGCGAACATTCCTCGGGGGACCAGATCCCCCTCGTAGCTAAAATGTACCTGTTTCACGAAGTCGCCGAGTGACATCGGTGAAGGTCCGGTTATAAGGTTGACGTCGCACAGGATATGTATCGTGGTACAACTGTGCAGCTGGTCTTGCCTTTCCTCTAGCTTCACCGTACAGCGTGACCATGTCTGTCATTCTACGTTTGTGTGCTTTGCCATTTGACTAGTAATGCGTGCAACATGCAGTGAAATCGTGTGGACTGATGCAGTCTGCTCGTGGAGGGAGGTGAAGATAGTGATAATCATTGTGGGGGGAAAGTGGGGCGTATTAACATAGCTATACTGGCTCCCTACCTGGCAAGAATTAACACTTGTCTTTGAAATCAAACATGCCTGACTATCTCGGAAACAGGTGGAGCTAAACAGTTTCGCCAAGACACCTTTTTTGTTAATTTTTACTCCTTGTTCTGTAATCTTAAGTCAAAATTGGTAATACTTACTGTGACAAATTTTTTAAAAGAAAAGTGCTATAAACCCCCTTTTTTACATGACGGGGGTGGGTAATAGTAACAGAACATTTAGTTTATTAATGATCAAGTTTTGCATAAGTAGTATACAAAGATTCATTGTAATACCCCAAGCAGTTTTCATAATATTTCCTACAACAGTCGTTTTTAGCTCTATCTTTTGGAGTGCATACCATCCTTAATATTCAAGATGGACCCTAGGTTGCTGATGTTAATTATTCTATTTTCACTCAAGGAATAACCTGCCAAAGTTTGATGCAATATTTTAGATGCACGTTGTATATATGTATTAGGGTGCTTCAAAAAAATAAAAGTCATAAATTATATGAAAAAAATAATATTTGGTACTGCCTCAGCACCTGTTAAATTCTTGTATATAATAATATTTTTACTAAGTTTAATTAAAAATGTTAAACAGTAGAAAAATTTAAACTGTTATAAAACAATAGCAGTGCATTTATAAACTTGCATTTTTTGTAATTTAAACACTCTTTTATGTTTATAGAAAAAATTATTATGTTTTTATATGTTTTTAAATGGACTTATTTGTAGTTTTTCTCTAAGAGAGTAAACCTTTTTTAGTTTTGGATAACTTTTACAGTGCATTTCTACAACCTGAATAAGAAACGGTCTTTTTCCTTCTTGTTTCATAATTGAAAAATTGAAGTACGTAGCCAAAGGCGCGCGGTTTTGTTTGCGGTTTCAAATGAAGGACTATCGTTCCATTCTTCTATATCTGTATTCAGGAATGAAGAATCCAGCTTCAAAATTTCAAAAAAGGAATGGGATGCTGGATCAATAAAATGTTCTAGATCTGAATCACTCTTATCTTCCATTCCACTGTACCTGGTTGATCTATTTTTTTCTTCCTTTGATACTTGTTTCAGTTGTTCTACCATTTTTTGTTTTGTTTTGATCGTTACTAAATTATAAAATAACCCAGAACTAAAGAAACAAATAGATTAAATTCGAATGAGGCCTTCTTCTCTTGTGCCATTAGCTTTAATTGTTTTTGGAAGAGATTAATTTTGAAGACATATTAGTTTCGACATCCAATGGGCGTGGTGAAATGCACATGAAGCTCTAAACTTAGCACCATCTGGAGAAATTCTGTCTAGGAAGAGCAGTGTAAATTCCAAGAGTTCTTTGTAGATTTCTCGTGGAAGATTGCACTAATCACCTTCCAATACGCTCAATATGAAGGCGATTGATTCGTTATGTGGAGTTAGAAGTTGGTCATCCCCTCTACCATCTGCACAAAATTCATACTTGTCTTGTTGTATATTTGAACAATATTCTTGAAACCTTTTGAAAAGAAGCATATTTGGACCAGATATCCCAAGCAACGCCTTGAATACATCACTAAAAACTACTTCAAATACATTATTCCTACAGGAAAGCCATAACAACATGTTATTTAGCTTTCTTTCCAAAAGAACACAATCTCCATTTAGATGTCCTGTGTTTGCAGCAGTAGTATCAAAATACATTCTAGTTATTTGGTCATTCAGGTCAGCTCTAGCACTGAAAAGAAGGTACGCCAATCAGTCACATATAACAAGGCTTGAGGCAGTTCTGAAAAGTATCAATTAAATTCATATTTCTTAGGGATGGTTTTTTATCAAAAGGATTTTTTTTTAATCATATGCACTTTGTGTACGCTATAAAACATTTTTGCCATATATTTTGAAGCATCCTAATATATGTATTTCTTATGGTTAAGACTTAGAAAAAAAATTAAGATTAGCAATATACAGTGAAAGGATTTAATAAAATGTTAGAAATTATTAAAAGGTTGAAATTGATATACTTTAATGTTCAAAAACTGGTTAAATTGTGCTTTCAACAAGCATAAATATGTCATGATAAGTTTTAAAATGTATCAATAACATCATCAACAACAATTATTAGATCATAAGTTGAAGACAATTAAAAAAAACATATACAATATATTAAAATATAATTAAAATATCTAGAACAAAAATTGAGGATAACACATAGTTTACATTCCATCACCGATGTTGAATAGTTAAATACAATTAACCTCGTAGGTATAGCGTTTTTCAAAGTGATACAAAAGAATGTAATTGTAAGGTCTTGTACTCTGATTAAAGCTTGGTAATTAATATAAGTTTAAGTATAGAATCTAAGTCTTATTCTTGTTTTGTCCAATTACTCCTTTAGCAGGTAATCGGTGTTTAAAAGAAAGCCGATTCAATTCTTGCCGACATGTTCCGGTACGATTATACCATAGTCATAGCCACAAAGTCGTTATGCGGGAACACAAGGTGCACTATATCAGTCATAACATCACCTTGTGTTCCCGCATAACGTGATGTTACGACATCCGTGTCCGGCAGGGGGGGTCCACTACACCGTCTCTGATGCGTCTGTGAACAAGATTAAGGGCGTCATAATCGCCGATGCCCCGTACGATTGTATTAGGACTAGCCAGAAATGTAGATTCCAGAATATGTATAACTTGTACTGAGCACCTACCACTTTAGGTGTAAGAAGTTAAAGATCAACTATATCTGAGAGTACGTTAGCCAAAATGTTAGAATAAAACTGGTCTAAGATATCAAACACTCAATTTACTTTAGAGATGTGTTGTTCGTGAACGACTGGTTTAAATTGAACGGCTCCTCAAGGTGAACGAGTCGAACTAGTTCAACTTATCGACATGAACTAGTCCGAATTGAACGACACAAGACAATCGGAAAAACTCTTCAGCCGAAAGAATTTTTTTTCCCCTCCCTGACGTAGACGGTTGGTTAATGTTTGAATTCACTTATATATCTATAATATCTACATCGTCGACAGTTTGCTAACTAAGTTTAATGTGGCTTGATTAACTGATGGTACTGACCTATGAGGAAACTCACTTTGGCTTTAAGGTGTCTCATTATGTTCCCGGTAGAACCACAAGCTAAACTGACGAATTGTGAACAATACCCACACTTGGCTTTTTAGTTTCGAATTTCGGAAAAGTGATCCCAAAGTTTACTTTTTCTTAGTGGCATTTAACTTTTTTAAACAAATGTACATTTAAATACAACTATACTACTTAATAAACTACATAAATAAAGTGCTACCTTTACTAAGTTTTATATTTGATTCATGAGCATAAATAATACTATAATTAATTTAATAAACTTTAAAAACTTCTCCCTGAAAGCAGGCCTTTGATGTGAAGGGAATAGCTCATTTACACGATGTGTTTCTCCAAATGGTACCGGTAACTGACTGATTGAAAGCCGTAGGTCGGTCGCGAACGATGAGTCACTTGCCGGTATCAGGTCGGTCGCGAAAGATGATTCACTAGCCGGTATCAGGTCGGTCGTGAACGATGAGCTGCAAAACAAGTATTCGTTCGCGAACGACTGAACGATAAAAATTAACGGCTCATTTTACTGAACTGAATCACTTTAAGCCGTTCCCAAGAGTGAACCGTTCTACCCATCTCTAATTTACTTTAATAATATTCATTTTGATTGTAGTAAGGAGATATATAACTTATTTGCACAATGAACACAACAGATTGTTTAATTAGAATCAACTTGATTGATATAAAACAGATATAACTATGAAACAACATAAAAATAATTTATAGAAATGGAGTTGCGGCTCAGTCCACAGATAAGAAAAAATGTGTTACAACCCCCCTTTTTTACATGATGGGGGTGGGTAACGGTAACAGCACATTTAGTTTATTAATGATCAAGGTTTCAATAAGTAGTATACAAAGATTCGTTGTAATACCCTAAGCAGTTTTCATAATATTTCACACAACAGTCGTTTTAGCTCTGTCTTTAGGGGTGTATACCACCCTTGATATTGAAGCAGGACCCTAGGTTGCTTATGAGAATTATTCTAATTTCACCCAAGGAGTATCCTGCCAAAGTTTGATGCAATGTTTTAGAAACACGTTGTATAGATGCTATATGATTATACCTCAAAGTCAATAGTGATTTTGATTCTTGCTCCAAAATTAAGGATAGACTACTCATTGCTAATTTTTGAAAATTCTAAATCCTTCTAAAAAAAAGCTTGGACGATTTTTATTGAATTAGATATGTGGGGAGTGTTTTACATTATAAATACCACTGCATACTTGTTTTAGGAGGAAAATTGATGGTGGAAAACTTGTGACTGGTTTTTGATAATTTGAGATGTTTCCAAAATGGCACTAGCCATGTGTTTGAAATTGGTATCTGGTAAGTGTTTTAGTAACACAATAAATATAAGAATGCATATTTATGTATCTAAAAATTATTCAAATAAGGATAGTTTACTAATGATATGTAAGTTGATAATTTGAAATTTATCAGAAATGGCCTTTACGATTTTGTTCAAAATGTATCAAGAGTACTATGCATTATAAAAAATATTTTATTATTTTTAATATAGAAATTATTTTTCTTTGAAAAAAGTATATATTTTTTATAGTATAAAACCGTCTCCATATATACATTTTTAACAAAATCATAAAGGCAATTTCCGGTAAACTTCAAATTAGCAAATTACCTGTCAAAAGTTAGGAATATGTCATATTTTCTCATACCATTTATTTTAATTAATTTAATTAGCCCATATATTACTTACATAAATGTGTATTCGATGTAATCTCTCAAATTACATAAAACACCAATCTATCTGAGCTTATCAAGAAATGATTCAATATGTTGGTGGATTTATGTATATTTGGTAATCTGGTGAGGATCGAAATGTACGTGAAAGTCCTCTGTCAAAAACCTCATTCATTTATTCATCAGAATATTTTGCAAAAACTTATTTTAAATATTTACGGTACCATAGGTAACATAATATTAGGAAATTAATTAATAGCACCTATAAATCGAAATGATGGAAAGTGCCATGTATTTGTGTAGGTATCAATAAATGATCTCGTGATTGTTGTTAAACTTTACCCTACATCTAAACAATGAGTGTATCACAAAATCACTTCACTTTACTACTTCAGTTATGACATTAAAAAATATATATCTAATCATTTGAAGTTAAAGTATGATAAAACAAAACAAAATCATTATGAGTAACACATTTTTATTAAGAAATATATATGTAATCATATCTTGTTTCTATGCCAATAGATTCGAAAAACCCATACAAAATAAAACTTTAAAAAATATTTTAAATGTTGCTTTTAAATAAACGATATGACATAATTGTATAGGGTTTACTTTCTAATAAAATATTTTATAATTTGTATTGAAATTTTGTTTATATAGTTTATTAATAAACCACGCTGAAATATATTTCTTAAAAAAATATACAACATATGTATATGTCCATTTTGAACAAAATATTTAAAGTCGGTTGTGACTTATTTAAAAATATCATCTACACAGTAAAGAAATCTTTAATAATTTGTTCTTCTAAAACAAATATGGTATTATGTATCCTGTAAGACCCTCCCCAGGTACTTATTTTAATTAAAATCATTAAAGTTGTTTTTTAACTATTGAAAACTTTCAAAAACCAGTAATCAATAATATTTTTAGAGCTAGAATTAAAATCGTGAGTCTGCCTCGAGAAATTACCATATTATTATAACACTTAAACAACGGCATCCGTGGTTACACGATCTAGTTCGTCACTATTGTGTTATACTGAATTGGTACCGATGGGTAGTTTGATGTTCGAATCCCGGTCGGGTGAACTGTGGGTCATTTTTCCTTAATGGTTTCCCACTCTCCCTCCATGCAAATGAGTTTATATCTCCTTTCAAATTTTGCCTTACTCATCCTTATTCCTTGAGAGTAATTAATGTATATGTACAACCCTAACGTGTACTAAGACGATGCTGTTAATAACACAATCCAGTTTTAACTAATTACATTTGAACACTTCTGTTATAGCTCCAGGCACAGAGAGACAGTGACTGGGACAGATACAATTTATTTATTTTATTATTTTGGGGTATCACGAATAACGAACTAAGCTTTCAAAATAATGTCAATTGATAATATTTATTTTACATTTTAGATCTACTATATATATATTACTTATTTCAATTCAAACCAGAGACATACTATAATGATTTACTTAAGCTGAGTACTGGTTTGTTATTTCAAGAGTTTAAATATTTACTAAGATTTTAACTCTAATAAATTCCCGAAAGGACACGATTATTTTAGAGAGAGAATTGGTTTTGTGGGTAAGTTTTTCAAATATAGTGGTAGGAAACATTTATTTACCTTTTGCATCTGGATTCCTACTATGGTTTGATTTTGAAGTTAAATATTGTATTAAGAATATTAATATATCCATAATAATCCTGCAGAGAGTTCTGAATGTGTAGTAAATATTGATCATAATCCTTATTAAACGGTAATAGGGATTAATTGGTCCAAATTATTGAAGCGTAAGCATATATATATATATAATAATCGTAAAAATTACAACACAACTTTACAAATCTAATATATATATATAAGAATTAATATCATATATATTTGAGATGGATCTAATCCTATATTTCTCAAATCCGAATCTTTTTTTTTTTCGTCGAATCTTGTATTCATATTCGAAACTTTAAAACAGTACCATTTTTTAACGTAAAAATATTTAGAATACATTTTTTTTAAAGTGGTGTAAGGCTTGGTTTCACTTACAAACGAAATTTTGTTAGTAGTAAAGAGCAACAAAGAGAACACTTTTTTGAGTAAATAAAACATAGTAATACAATTTTTGTCTTTTTATGATTTTATTACTCTCCCCTTTTATCAATAATTGCTTAAAATGGTTATTTGAAGTCAATGTCTTCATAATTTGTATAATTATTTACGAATCTCGAATCTCTCGAATACCATTGGATTAAAGGGATTTGAGGAATCGAAGATTTGAGTGTTCCAACTCTAGTAGGTAATATATAAATTTTTTGTATGCATATAAATATGCATGTGTATATGCATATGTATGTATATATCAACATTGGAAATAGGTGTAAATAATATAAACAGGTGATAATTTAATATATACCTGTTCATACATATACTAGGTCTACAATATAAATATATATGTATAAAATACACCTATGAGTATAAAATGCATATATATGTATACGAATATCTATACAGAAACACATGTATGGATATATAGAGCGAAAAAGCGGGGGGAAAGAGAAAGAGAGAAATCCTTACAGGATTTTTTTTCCTAAACCATAATAATTGTTCTCTATAATAGTTTAAGTGCTGGTACCAATTTATTTGAGAATCACGCTAATATTACTTTTTTCTTAGTTATTAATAAACTGTTACTAAACAGTCTTAGCTGCATAGTTTATTTTTAAAAGTTTTGATTCACATTTTAGATAGTATAAATTTTTCAAGTTAATCTTCAATTTAACTAAAAGAAAATATAATGTAAAGTACTTGAATCTGTCAGGAATATTTCAATGACATTTTTAAAAACAACCTATTTGAGATTTGAGATACAGGCAGAAGATAACATTAAATTTGACACTATTGTTTATTCTATCTTAGTTTTATCTTGGTGTTTTCCACCAATGAATATATAAAAAAGAGTTCACCGAGTGTATGTTTTCATATCATAATATCGTTCGAGTGCTATATTATGCCACATTTAAAAATGTGGAAATTTGGGATTTTATTTGTGACGTGCACAATTTTATGTAAGTTTAATTTGATAATTTTTTTTACAAATACTGATATAAAAACATATTTATAACATAAATAAAATTATTCTTTTATATATATTATTGTGTACATTGTATGTATTCTTTTATGAAGGTCTATGTGCTATACCAACATTTATTTTTAAACTATATTTTATAGTCAAATTATAGCAAGAGCTATGAAGTTGTACATTTATAACCAAGCCTAGGCCCCAATCTTGGTCTAAGTTACTACTGCATCATGTAACTTTAATTATTCTAGGATAAGCTGTGTCATAATTAGAAAATGGAAAGGTGATCTATAGATCTATGTAAAGGTTAATCATATCACCCACAAACATTTTTTATTCTAAGAATGGGTATTTACTGTCAAGTAAATTGTTCTAAGTAAAATTTGTATACAATATGCATTAGGTATCAAGTTACCTACTACAAGCTAAAATTATTATTAATTTTATTTTATAATTTGATTTCCCTCAAATTAACTTAGTACCAATTTCAAAAGAAAATAATCAATTCATTTTTGAAACTAATATGCATCAAAATAAATTATATATTTAAAGATATGATAGGACCTTTTGTAATTCCATTAAATTAATATTTCATGGGGGTGAAAGTTGGTAAAAAAATACCGCTATCTAAATAATGACAAATGTAATATTACTTACAATTTTGTAATAATATTAATATTTACTTTCTTATATTAAGAGAAGGTATTGTGTTCGTGAAAAAATCAATCTCGATATTATGACGAAACTTAACGTTTTATGCCAACACAAACCCAAAATAGAGGATTTTTCAATTCTGTTTGTCCCCAAGAATGAATGTCTGTCTGTCTCTGGCCATGAATCAAAAACAGTTAGATGGATTTTGTTTGAACTGAAATCTGGATTTTATACCACAAAATGTATGTGGTTTTTTTATCTTGACCCTTCAATTATGAATAATTTACTATAGGGTAATTATTTTGAATCACAAATTTTTCGAAAATGGGTCATTTAAAATGCATATCTGGAATTCGTTTGACATGACAAATAGCATTATATAATTGGTTTTTGAGCAAAAATTTGTTGAAGGGTAATTTACTGAAGACTGATTTTTTAAAAACTTGAAATATTTTATAAATTCCTTTAAAGATTTGGTTACAAATGGGTAGCTTGGAATTGTTTGACATGACAAATAACAGTGTTTTTGGGGTAAAACCTCGTTTATGGGTTAACCGATTTTTAGAAAACTTGAAATATTTAGAAAATGTACAAACAATTTGACTTCAAATGGATATTTTGAGAGTATTTTACATGAGAAATAACAGTGAATACTTGTTTTTTGGGTAAACCCTCATTTATGGATAGTTAATTGATGGCTAATTTTTTTTAACTTGAAATATTTTTAAAAATTGCATCAAGGGTTTGGCTCAACATGGGTATTTAGAGAGTGTTTGACATGACAAATAAGAGTGTGTACATGTTTTTGGGGTAGAACCCCATTTATGGGAAGTTTACTGATTCATGATTTTTCAAAAACTTGAGATATTTTTAAAAAAATCCCCGTAACAATTTGGTTCCAAATGGGTATCTTGGGAATGTTTGACATACCAATTAACACTCTGTACTTATTTTTGGGGTGAAAACTCATTTATGGGTAGTTTATTGATGATTTATCTTTTCAAAAACTGGAAATATATTTAAAATGATCTTAACGATTCGATTTAAAATGGGTATTTTTAGAATGTTTGACATGACAAATAACATTGTATTTTTGATTTTGGGTAAAAACTCAATAAAGGGTCGTTTACTGATGAGTGATTTTTGAAAACTCAAATTATTTTGAAAATGGTTGTAGCGATTTTGCTGACATGACAAATAAAGCACTATATTTGTTTTTGAGAAGAAAATTCTGCTATGGGAAGCTTACTGATGCTTTTTTTTTAATTTGAATATTTTTAAAAATGGATTTAGCTATTTGGTTTAAAATAGGTATCTTTTAAATTGTTTTTATTATACATAGGTGTGTGGTCTATTTAATAGTAGTTAACTTATAATTGATTTTTATAAGATTGGATCTTATTAAAAGTAACTTTAAAAAATTTGTTCAGAATTAATATCGGAGGACTATTTTACATATCAATAATAATAATATATTTTTATGATTTATCTAAAATAAAGTAATTCAAGGGAAGTTTACTTACAAAATATTATAAAAATTTGAAATTTTTGGGAATTGACCTTTAAGATTGAATTCAAAATGTGAATCTATGAATAATTTTTCATGATAAATAAGAACAGGGTTTTATTTTTTTAAATAACAAATAATTTAAGATAGTTTACAATTAATTTATTTTTTAATTAGAATTTTCCAAAATATATGTTAATAATTTGGTTTAAAATGTATATATAAACGGTGATTATTAGAATTCAAAAGTTGATTTGTTTGTTTTATGAAAAAAAAATACTAAAGGTTAGTTTATTTAAAGCCTATTTTTGAAAATGATCTTCAGAGCTATATTATTATACAAAATGAGAGCGTTTGTGTGATTGCGTTTCAACATTTATTTATAACGTAAACAAATTTCAGCTTCTTCATTTATTCATATGTTGATTATGTAGTTTTAAAATCAGAGAAATTTTACCTGGCTTATAATAAACTAGCTCACTCAATAGTTTATTCTTATATACTTTCAACAAAGTTTGTTTTTAATACTATACATCATAAAACTTAAGTCATTAAGTTTAAATTTAAACACATTTGTATTAAATCATTGAAGTAATTTTATCCGCCACAAGCTCTTGATTAAATTGGAAAAATATGTAATGTGCTCTTGTGCATTTAGATATTAGTAAATATGAAATATTCTTATGAATGAGATATTGTTAGATTTCCTAGCTCTGACCCAAGAGGGATTTTGATTTATTCATAAACAGCTGTTTTGGAAGAATCTTCGATCTACATATTATAATTTTTCATCTATTCACTAAAATACTTGTTTAGTCAATTAAATTTCCCCCTCTTCGTTATAATATATATTGATTACCGTAGTTCAAGAATCGTTTTAAGATAACATGTTTCATACAAACTTAAAAATTTAACAATTAAAACGGTTGGATCGGAAATCAAACAGCAAGTTCATCTCGTCTGATTTGTTAGTGACAGGAATATTGAGGTTAAAATCACGACTGGATGTACAATACCTGCTGGGGATGGTTTTCTGAATGGTTTCTCACTCAATACAGACAATAATGGTGCATGTCTTGTAATTTTAATTATACATCTCTACCATACTAATATAGTTAAAAGCGTATATACCGGATGTTAGTAAGACGTGGAATTCAAAATAAATAGATGTATATGTTGTGCGCAAAGCCCGAAAACAGCGAAAGGATGGGTTTTTGGCTCAATCCTAGAAATGGACGTTTTAAAATGACCAAAGCCCGAAATGTTATTTTATTTCGGGCTTTGGCCGTCTCCAAAAAGACAAACCTAGGATTGTGCAGTTGCTCAATGACCAAAGATTGAAATAACATTTTGAAATAATGTTTTAGTTCGTTTCTCGGCCAGACCGAGCAGGTGGTGCGCGCCCAATTTTGAGCAACCACATAAATTCAAGAGGTCAAAAAGTGGATCTCATTGATATGCATACAGAACCGAACAAATATTACCAATTTATTTTAAGTTATCAAGACAAACTGACCAAATTTGTTTTTTGAAGCCTAACTTAACCTAACCTAACCTATCTTTGGTCATTTAGTAATCGCACAAACCTAGGTTTGGCTGTTTGGAGACGGCCAAAGCCAAAAATTTAATATAGCTTCGGGCTTTGGTCATTTTAAAACGTCCAATTCTAGGATTGAGTAAAATGTCCATTGGTCGTTTTTGAGCTTTGCGTCCAACATAATATATTAATTTTTTACCACACACAAACTTCATATTTATTTTATTGGTCTAAAATAATTATGGTAACTAAATCATGTTTCACGTTTGTCTACAGGTATTAGAGCCCAGAGATTCTCATTGAACATAAAGTAAATTTACCCTGTTCCTTTGAATTTGTTAATTTATACTATGTGGTAAAATGACACTTTGGTATCTAGTTGTGTTCTAATTTTATTGGATTTAATCTAGAATAGACAGCACACGTGCTCTAAGGTGTGCTATTTATCTTTGACCAAGAATGTTTTGTCTGCCCGCACAGCCTTTGCACAGGCACAGCAATGTGTGCGTAAGGACTACGGTCATGGCAGTGTTGTATGCGTGTGTAACGCGACGTACTGCGACTTCGCCGCAGAGTTGTCGGATGACCAATTGACTGGCAAAAACTTGGCACACTACGTCTCGTCTAAGTCTGGCCACCGTCTCCTGTCCATGACAATGGAATTCTCCAGTTCCACCTGTAAGACATCATCTACTTCATATTCTAACATTCGTCACAAGACTGGACATAAATATACTTCCAAAAGTTATATTTATCACATCCTTTAGATTTATCCTTTATCATTAATATAACACATATAATTTACTATTTCTCGGCTCAAAAGTATGGTAGATCTATTATATGTTTTAGAAGATTAGATATTTTAACTACCATATCTAATCACACAAACTGCTATATATGAATTAATTTAGTTCATTAATAACTACTGACTAAGCAATCAATCAGTGTTAAAATGTATAATTTATTTATAAAAATTATTCCGTAAAAACAATAATATTTTTTATATTATTTCTTAAATTATAAATATTGTTTTAGATAGTTAGAGACTAACGATTTAAAATAAAATAAAGAAAAATTATATATTTACTGCGCTAATCTTTGTAACATAAACATTAGATAATTATCCAATTTTTATATTCCCTTATTCTTATAGAAATTGATTTATGGTTTTATCACAAAGAAGGAAGAGGATTGATATGAAATATATACTAGGCCTGATTGTTAAATACGTTTATATCATCGCCAAAAAGCTAATTGAAAATTATTTGATTATGCCTAATATATTTTATAAAACTGCATCTGAAGAAAGTTTCATGAATCGACTACATTTCAGGCTAAGGCCTACTATCGTAAAATGCAATACAATTAATTTACAATTTACAAAATATTATAACAAATCAATATTATTTTTTTAAATGCTATCTGATACAGTAAACAAACACGTCAGCTTTTTTTAGTTCAAAAAATTCCAAACCAATTTAGGTATATTTCCACAGACCAAGGCCGTACGCAGGGTTTATGTAAGGGGGTGTCAATAATCTTTTTTTATTATTAGATATAATTAACTGGCTAACAATACAATAACCTAATATGTGATATAGTTAAGGTAAAACATACAATATTATATAGATGTATACTTAAGTAGTAAAAAATAATTTTATTGGGACGATAAAAAATGTAAGCACAGAAGAAAAGCACACAATTACTCACAGCACTCAACCATTCATGACGCATCGACACCAACAGCTTGGCCCAGATTGTCCAAACATTAAACTTCAGAGAAGAAATTGTTAAGTAAGAGTCTTACAAATATCGCTTCTAAATGGAATCTACTTACTTCTCGTCTCATTAAATTGATATTGTTTTATCTAGTGTAAATTTATTTCTCAATGGGAGGGGTATGAACTTCCGAAATCCCCTACTTCCCCGCGTGGTTACGGCCCCACCACAGACTATAATTAAATCTTGGAAATTTTACCCATTAAAAAAAAGAGAAGCGAAGAAATAATACAAGTTTCACTTTTATAAATTTAGCAGGATCTAATATGGCTTGGTTAACATTTTTCTGAAACCATTTTGTTTAGTTACTGAGGATCTTAAAACAATATGCTCGACAAGCAGTATTATATTAGTAATAGTAGTATCATTAGTAATAGTAGTAAGTAGTATCAGTAAACAAATTAATACGATTAATAACGATAATAAGCTATTAATTTTCTAGAATGTGTGAACTATACAAACCATCCATACCTAGTACAGTTAATGGGAATATGTATGTACTTATAATTTTTCCAGTGGATGGAGATACTGTCTTTACCGTAAATCAAGATGTCAAATACCAGACGATGCTTGGCTTCGGTGGTGCGACTACTGATGCTGCAACTATTAATCTTGCATCGCTTAGCAATGATGCCCATGAACTAGTACTTAGGTGAGTACTAAATACTCGTAAAATATTAAGGTTAATAGTAGTCAGAAAACTTTGTCTAATATCCTTTTTAGGTTCGTGAAGTAAGAGATTATACCTATAAATCTAGTGCCCAAAATGTTTTCATTTCATTTCATTTATTTGAAGTATTTAACGTGCACTTACTGAACCAACTCATTATATATATCAGCACGCGACTAATAGACAAACTTAAATATAGAACAAACACAACATCCAACCCCCGGGCGCTAATTCATCACTGTGAAAGGGGAAACCCACCATTCACCAATGATAATTTTTCGGGCATCTCGGGAATAGAATCAGAAGTGCTACCGACTGAAATAAGGAGTTGGACAACATGTTATTGACACGATCGTTTAGAAAGTTAGTTAACCCTTTTTTTAAATAAACAATCTCTTAATCATTAAAAATATTTGATAGTTTTATGTTTGTTACAAACATAAGTGTATACCAGTATATTATTTAAATACTAAATTAAAAGTTGTTGGAAAAATTACAAGCATGAATTTGAATATTAACGTAAAAGGATTCATCCATTAAATAAAAGAGAGATTTAATATATCTTAGTAAATTTAATAAAGAGAGAGTAAAATTGATTTGTATCAAAATATAATTTGAAAGTGAATCTTTTCACAGTAGTTACAGTTAATTAGTATCGTTATCTATTATTGGATGTTAATAGCCCAACCACGTGTTTTGGGTATAATTTTGGGTCAAAAAGATCAAACATGGGTAGTATTTCTAATGATTGCCTATCTACAAGTGTCTGAAGTTTAAAAAGCGATCACTCTATATTCTCGAAATGCCTATCCTAGCTATCAATGCACAGTTAGGCTCTCCACGTGATTGAAGTAATATCCCTAATCACAGAGTAATTATCATTCAATATTCGAGCTTTGGTATCTATCATTCGATTCAGAAGTTGATCCCTACTGTTTGACCTCATATCATACACCTGGGACTTTATGTGATATCAGGGAAAGTAGACCAAAGGTGAAAGGGCTAGGGATCTGGCTGGTCAATAAACTGGACCACCTCGACCAAATCTTACGTTCTGGAAAGTTCCTATTGAAAAATGCAGTCACCCTCCTACTAAAATTAGAATATACATCAACTTATTGCAGCCACATAGTTAAACTTCAAACACCAATAGCTGGGCAACCGTTGCAAATCGGACCTATTTTTATTTTAGATTTGCTTACTAATCTTACAAACTACCTATTTGAGTTATTGAAATCCTTTTGAGGGACCACTTTTGTATGTAAATAGATAATTGTTGTATATATGTATATATATATATATATATAATTTTTTTCAGATCTTATTTTGGTACTGACGGAATCGGATACACTTTTATTAGAGTTCCTTTGGGAGGCTGTGATTTCTCAACCCATTATTATGCCTATGATGATGACCACCCTGGTGACAGCACCCTACAATATTTCAACCTCACAGAAGAAGATTATGTCTATAAGGTGAAATCAACACTAAGATATACATTTACACACTTATTATATTGCAAAATTGGTTGTGATATGTTGTAGTTAAATCATGCATACATCCGTAAATTAATGTAATGTAATTATATAAATGGTCGTTTTACGGTTATCTAGGTTAGCTTCTTAAGGCTTATTTTTTAAATTGTTTATATATTTAGATAAATTATATAATAGTAGGCTATTAATACAAAATTTAAAGTTAGTAAACTTTTCTTTATAAATCAATCCGGTTTGATCAGGATAAATCTACTTTAAATAGCTGATCTAACGACTGTTCGAATTCTCGCGCTTATAGGAGATTATTTCTTCATGTTGATTGTCTATAAAGTTCACCCAAAATATAAGTCCTGATCCAGTATAATATTTAAAGCTAAATAACTTTATTTTCTTGGATTGTTTGCAGATCCCAAATATTAAACGCGCTCAGGAGCTTAGTCCCAACCCCATTAGAGTGTTCACCGCCCCGTGGTCAGCTCCTGATTGGATGAAGGAAATCGAATCTAGTGGAGCTAGCCACTTGCTACCAGAATACTACGAGACGTACGCGAACTACTATGTAAAGTGAGTTCTTCTAAATAACATACTGTCTAAACAATCGTGATGTAGCATGGCAATAGAGTTAAGATACGTTCACATTCAAACTGTTTGTAAATAATTTAAAGTGAACTGGCTGTTATTTACATTTTATTCAAGGATATTTTGTAAACTATTCAAATAACTCGCGAATATTACAATGGGGGCTTTCAAGAAATACAATATACGATTAAACTTTATTCTTAATGAACAATAATAATGATCACTAATCCTAAATAGTGGAATTGTTTAAATAACCCCCCAGGTTTCTGCAGCTCTACGCGGAACAAGGTGTAGATTTCTGGGGTTTGACCCCTCAGAACGAGCCCAGTCACGGGACTACAAATGGAGGGTTTAACAGCATGGGGTGGACCTCAGAGCAACTCCGAGATTGGACAGCTGGGTACTTTGTCCCCGCACTAAAGGCCGCTGGACTGGATGATATAGTGTTGATGATCTTAGATGACCAAAGAACTCAAGTTGAAGAATGGGCTGAAGACGTAAGTCCATTCATCTATTTATGTTGGATAAATTATTACACAAACTACTAAGAGATAATTACTGTAATACAAGACAAAATATTTTCAACGTGGATATTAATATTGTGAGATTGAGAGATTGAGGAGTGTGAGACGTAATCACACCTTTTGTGTGTGTGTGTGTGTGTGTGTGTGTAGCGCGCGCGCGCGCGCGCGCTCGGGAGCGTTCTCATGTTACGTAATCCATGTGTATTTTAGTTCTATTTTTTATACTTTTGTGTTTTTATATATATTATTTTGCTAAACTTCATTTTAATTGTATTGGTTAAGTGTAAGAAAAGTCGGCAGCCTAACTTCATCATTAAAGTCTATTATTATTATTATTATTATTATTAATAATAATAATAATAATAATATTTAAAAAACTTCAACCCAGCTGTCAATTTGCTTAAAATAATTTTATGTGTGTTCAAGATTAAAAAATAACAATTTTGAAATTTTGAAATAAATTAAATATGTCTATATCTTTTTACTAGTTACAATTTTATAATTTGTAATTATTTAAATATATTAGACTATCAATAATTTTAATTGATTTTAATATCTACTTGTTTCAGTGGTATGGTAACGAAAGTGTAAACAGCTTTTCTGATGGAATGGCCGTACATTGGTATCAAGATGCCAATTCTGATGCAAGTGTATTGACGCAAGCTCACGAACAATATCCAGATAAATTTCTTCTCTACACAGAAGCGTGCATTTTTAGTAAGTATAAGGCGACAGCCAAATATTTATAGCGCTTTTAATAAAGGAGCGTAGACGATTCAAATTAAACTATTTAAGATAGGAGTGTTGGGGAATAAGAATTAACGGCGATGTTTTTGCAGTTTTTAAAGAAAAACTTTTTGCCAGAACAGATAAAATATTGATCCAGTACAAATATATTCGGAGAGTTTAGCTTTCTTCACGTGGTGACCTCAATAGTTCTTGAACATCTGCCATTAGCATAACAGTATTAGAGGAGAAACTTTTCAAGTGGAGAGAAATGTTTTCATTAAATTCTAGGACACCCTTGACAGATATACAAAAACTGTTGAGGTCATCATGTTTTAAAAAAACGATATTTCTACTGTGGTCTTGGGGAAGGTGTTCACCTCAGGACCCAATGTTTAGGGGATCAAACCCAGTTGAAATTAACGGATTTTTCTTGAGCTGTTTGCATCCGTAGCACAGATTCCTTTGGAGGGGAAGTAAAGTCGTTGGTCCCATGTCAATTTTGGTATGTAAAAGAATACTGGAAGATATGTAAAAATACCTTTCCCGTCAAAATTGGTAAGCCCTTTCACTCTCGCTCTTAGAAATGCTTGTGTGCTGATATAATCAATTGGCTCAAAAAAGTGCCCAAAAAGTGCACGTTAAATACCTCAGATAAATAAATATGTTTCTACTGGATAAGTATTGATTTATTTTGACAAAAATTGTTTTGATTTAAAAACGCCCTTAATTCGTGTTATCTACATTACCGCTTTAAGAAGGGCTGAATTTGTTATTTGTGAATAAATTGCATTTTTTTTCTCAGAGTAATATTGTGGACACGGCAATAACCAAATATTCCTTTTTTTCAGCTAATGGAGTAATTGAGCCCATACTTGGAGATTGGAGCAGAGCTGAGCGTTACGCATCAAGTATCTTGGAAGTGAGCTAATCATGTGTGCTTGAATAACTAAGGCTTGATTAATAGAATGAAAATCAGATAACAATATTAAAACAAATTAAAACCATTTTTAATGAGTAAACGCAGAAAAATATATGGCTATAACAATTTATTTATATTGAAGAATTGTTGATCTTATACAAATTATATACAGTAAAGCTATGTTGTTTATAGAGGTAAAATGTTAATAAAATAAGAAGTTGTATACTTACGTAGGTGAGTATGTTAAAATAAATATAAAGCTCGTTTAGCCTGGAAAACCAATTATGGAGATATTGTAGATCTAGAATTAAGGGGGAGCATTAGTGGGTTTTTTATGAATGGTTTTCCCTTTTCTTTCCAAACAAATGTGGCCGTATTTTTGTATGTATTTATTTGAGGTATTTAACCTGCACTTTCTAAGCCGAGTGACTTTATTAGCACACGACTTATAACCCAACTTAAATCTAGACATACACAACACTCGGCCCCCTCCCCCCCCCCCCCCCC
>CABFWO010000096.1:192654-266565 GCA_902155825.1 Timema genevievae
GGGGGGGGGGTGAAGCAATGTTCTATCAATTTTAATATGATCAATTGTAAAAAAAAAAAGTTTAAGCATGTTAAATGAACTTTGTGTTTAATAAAGACGACCAACAACTGGGTGGCTGGATGGATCGAATGGAACCTAGCTCTAAGCGTGGAAGGTGGTCCCAGTTGGATGGGCAACTCCGCTGACTCGCCAGTGATCGTGAACGCCACAGCTGACGAGTTCTACAAACAACCTCTGTTCTACGCTCTAGCCCATTTCTCGAAGTTCGTACCTCCGGGCTCCGTTCACATCGGACTGGAAACAGAGGACGATGGTGGAATTAGCAATATCGCCTTCCTTACCCCTGAAGGAAACACGGTTGTGATATTGATGAGCACGTAAGCATCAGATTTAGCCTACCTTTATTTATATAACAAAATAAATGTTTAAAGTTAGCCTATTATTATAAAGGTGAGACGTGTTGCATACTTCCAGGAATCTCAAGTTATTTATGAAGCCGTTTGTTATTTAAAATATGGTTACTGCCCAAATGGCGGTAAAATATATTAATAAGCTTCTCTAAAGTTAAATACCATACATTTAATTTGTATAGTTTTTTAAAAAAAGTCAAGAGTTAATTTACTTTTCAACTTCATTTTCAACTATGTTTCCTGCTGATAACGGGGAGATTGAGGTTTGAATCCCTGGCAGGTCCAATAAGGGTGGCTACCCACTATACTTCCATCAAACGAGGGTAGACTACCTCTATAGACCTTGGTGAGAAATTATGCTCTTTTTTTTTCAATGTTTTTCTGTAAAAATGTGCATATATTATTTAATTTGTGCTCTTTGGTGGGAAATTGTGCTTTTTCATCAATGTTATCCCTTCGACGATGAATATTATTTCGTTTAATTTAGAAAAATGAGCAAAAAAGCATGTGGAGTGTAACGTACAGTTTATTTCATATTGGATTGATTTTTGGATTAGATATCGTTACTTAAGAATAGGTTTTTAAAAACTTCGATTGTTTTTGTATATGATTTCAGAAATTGATACAACTATTGTACAACCCTACTTTTATGTGTGGCTAATACGCCTTTTAACCTTCATACACTTTTTTTATTAGATTAATTTTTGCCATTTTTACAATTTTTTTCCTTTTTCCCTTACTAAACTTTTAATCCATTTTTTCTATTACATACACTTTTTATTAATGTTATGGGATTTAAACTTTACACTTTCTGATATTTTTAACCATTTTACTCTAAAATATGTATCTTGGGCAGAGCTAGTTACTTCATGTAAAACGATGTAAAAAGTGCAAAAATTCTAAAACGTAATTCTAATACCTTTTTTAAGATAAAAATAGTAGTGAGTAAAAAAGTATAAAAAGGATTAAAAGTGCAAGGGCAAAAAAGAAATAATTTCAAAAACGATAAAAGAAGGAAAGGGATAGAAAGTGCCAACGGTAAAAGAGTTATAATAGGTAAAAAATGCAAAAAGTGACAAAAGGACAAAAAACAGGGTGAAGAAGTTAAAAGGTCAAATATTGCACAAAAAAAAAAGATGAAAGAGATAGTTTAACGGATTAAAAGGGGTGTCTTAAAAGTGATGAAAAATGCTAAGAAATGTTTGTACTTAGTTGCTACCCCTTTTGCCCCTTTATATTCTTTTCATACTAAAATAATACACTTTTTTCCCCTTTTTGCTCATTTTACGCTTTTAGTCCTTTTTCACTATTTATCTTTTTTACTTACTTTTTTAAATTGTTTTATTTACTTTTTACTATTTTTACTCTCGGACAAAGCAAGGTACTTCAGGTTAGTTATAATATATGCGTAAAACCTAAACAGATAGTAAGACATGTCCATAAAAGAAATACTTTTCTCGCGAAATGGTGCTCTTCTGATATCAAAATAAAAGTCTAGAAACCTATATCTAGTCTAAATCAAATAAAGCCACTTTATGGTCTCACAACATAAAATGTCAAAATAATAGAGGATTTTTAAATGGAATTAAATTTTCAGAACTGTCGTTCCTATTAAAAATAATGTAATGTGATAATATTTCCTCCAAAGAAGCTGGCGTCCTTAATTCACAGTACTCACAGAACAAGTGTTATTAATTTTGTATAGAATGCTACTTCCAATTGTTTATATAATATATATACATACAATTGATAGAGGTATTAAAATTGTTTTCCCTCTATATGTTATTTAACACATTTAAAACTTATTACAGGAGCGATAAATCGACCTCAGCTATCATTAGAGACTCAACAAGGGGAGACGTTGAAATTGACGTTGAAGCACACAGTTTGAACACCATAATATTCAAATCTAGTTGAATGGTTGTATTATTATTTTTATATATGTAACATAATGTATATGAGATAATATAATAAAAAATATTTCGTCCATCCATTGTATTTAATTTACTATTTTATATGTTTACTAAAATTATACCTTTAGCCTAAACTTGGATGCCAAAATTAATTTACAAAATTACAGTTCAATTGAGGGAGTTAGGGCCAAAACATAATTTCCCTTATTGATTTAGATGAAAGTAAATAGGGTTGAGCACTTTCACGGAAAACAAATTGCCCCACCTCCCTAAATACGGATTTTACATGGTGTTCATCATCATTACCATTCACCTCACTGTGATAGTAGCATGTTGGTTATTACCAAGGCTGTCAGGGCATTTGAGTTTCCCCTCTATTTCTTGCCCCGCCAGCCTTGTTTGCCCCTCACCCCCATCCTCGTGAGGGAAATTGCCCAACAGGATGGAAGCCCCCTCCACTTACCCGATTCTTCCTTACTTGAGTGGTCCAAATCTATAGGTATTCGTGTCTCTGTTCCTGCGTCCGCATGTAATCCTAAATTGTGTCTTGCCACCCAGAATTTGAAGCTTGACAAAGAGATGAATGACAAATGATGAGGTGGGAGGTCTACTACAGCCACACGTATACTCGTGCGAGCCTAAGTTGATAATTCTGTAGATTCATTTATTCTATAGCCCCTCGGGTAAACGCAGGAGAGACGTCAATTCAATATGAGACCACAAGTTATATGATAAGCTCTACATTTATAAATTCTGTATCTTCTGTACGAACCAAAATAAAATACCAACAGTTTATTTTTTTCCGGTGGTAGAATATACATGTATACACACACACAATTGTCAAACAAAATGTGGGAGTATAAAAAGAAATTATCCTTAGAAGATTTCAAATTTTCACACACTTCATCATCTCTTGCAAGACTTCGTTTTGCCAGAAGACATGTTAGCGTACAAGGATTGAAGGAGTTTCTGTAGGCCAATCTGATCTAGATGATACCCTACTCTAGATCTAATAAAGTATACAAGTACCTTCTCACCACAATTGACGTGTATTCCAAACAGGCTTGCGCTGAACCCGTAAAGGCTAAGATGGCTAAGAACGTCACTGCAGTTATGACGCATGTCCTTCAACAGGTGACAGCAAAGAGTCTACCCCCCGTACGTCACCTGTGGAGAGCTATTAGAACCGAGTATTATAAAGCAGATGTAAAAGGTATCATGGTAAGAAAGAGGATTAATATTTATTTGACACATAACAACATTAAGGTGAGTGTCGTTGAACGATTCAGACTCAAGAATATGATATGGACAAGATTCACATCTAAAGGATCGTGTCAATTTATCAATATGATCGATTCTTTATAAGTATAATCTAACAGTACACTCCACTACTAGTCAGTAGGTCCTTTAACGCTTTTTGGTATCATGACTTCAAATTTTTGGAATATAGTATTCCAAAAGTTGTGGCCTACTGCTTTGCTTACGGGTGTTTTTATATGAACAATAGCTCAACTTGTGGGCTCATAGATGAAGCCTTTATTTTAACAGGATTATCTTCGTGGCATAAGGCACTAGAAATATTCTTGAAAAAACATGTGAAAACCAAGTGCCATAGGTCAAGTTTGGTTGGGAAAGTTTCATAAAAAAAACCAAGCTGTTAATATTCAAATAGATCATACAAAAGAAGTTGAACTAAAGTAAAGTATAAACAAAGTAATAAAACCCAGGATTATATGACGAGGTTTGTCGATATAGTTCTTACTTTAACCAAAGGGAGAAAAACACTTCGAGTACATAACGAATCTGAGGATAGTAAAAAAGAGGTATTTTTCTGGAGGTCGTAGACCTTCTTCAAAAATATGATCCTTTTGTTAAGTCATTTCCAGAAAATGCACCAAATAACTGTGCTTACTTAAGTAATCTTATAAAAAATGACATAATACTTTAAGTAATGTAATTTTAAGGAAAATTGGAGAAGAAAAAAAGAAACCCAAGTTTAGGTCATTCCAAATTCGACCTCTGATGTCAATCACCTTGAGTAAATGGCATTTGTATATTGATATATTCTTCAAGGAAAGTTATTGCCCGTATAAAGATTTGTTGTTTTACAGCGTTTGAAGAAAACTGATGCTGGCAGTATATTCGATCCAATAAATAGTATTATGGTCTAAATGGGGGTTTTATGGAAATATGTCATCTCTGTGTGCTTTGATGGAGCATCAGCGATGTCTGGTCAGCTTACTGGTGTACAGGGTGGATGCAAAGAAATTAATCCTTCTACCCTGTGCGCGCACTGCTATGATTATTGCCTAAATCTAAAACTAGTAAGGGCCTGAGCAAAACATAAGAAAATCCAATTGATATTCAATTTATTTGGAATAAACCAATTGATAATAGAGCTACATTGAAGGCAACCCCAAATGACACGGTGTCTATGAATATATCTTTAAAACTACAAACTCTAAATTGAGAACGCTGAAATCACTATCAGAAACACGTTGGGCTTGTCAATCGGAAGCCGTTTCTGTGGTTCGTGATCGGTTCAACTGCATTGTCAAGGTCATTGAAGAGACTACTGAAGATACTTCCGATTCCAAAGCAAGGGCAAAAGGAAAAGGGTTTTGTTACAAATATAGCCATTTAAATCCATCGTTAGTTTAGAGATCATGCATCCAATTCTTCAACTGGTGATTAAAACCTGTAAAACGCTGCAGTCACACGACAATGACCTTTTCCAGGCAATTCGATAAGTGCTAAGTTTTGCTATTTCTTTATTAGAGCTGAGAAATGATGGGGCCGAATTTGAAATGATTTATTCAAGAGCTAAGGACACATGCAACTGGCTGGGAATATAAGTACCTTTGCCAAAAAAAATGAAAGGTTTCGGTCCAACTGGCAACGCTCCAAAAACTTCATTTCACATTGAAGACAAAAAGGACAAGATCGAGCTGTTCGCATTTTACCCTATTTTGTATACTCTCATAAGGTTTGAATGACAAATTTAGTCAAGAAACAAAGTAGGTAATTTGTGCTACAGGCAAGATTTTGGGTCTAAACCTAGGTCCTAACAAGTGGAAAGGTGGACTTTTCAAACTCTTTCCACGTAGTTTGACGTAGACCTATCAGAATTGGAAGCAGAAATAAGTCTTACAATCATGACAAAATTTGCCACAGTACCGGTAGCCTGCTGCACGTGTGAGAGGAGCTTCTCCAAGTTGACAATAGTGAGGTCCAAACTTCCCTCAATAATGTGATAGGACCGGCTACAAAACCTTCTTGTTCGATTCATCGAACAAAGGCTGGATGTGGACACGGACATGGATGAAATTATTGAAGAGTTTTAAAAATTGTAACCTTAAACAGGCGGATGATATTGTAATGTGTGGTTTTTTAAATTGGTAAAATAAAACATTGATTCTTTCTTGTTTTTAGTTTATTTATATTGCTAAACATATATATTAGGAGGAAGAGAAGGGTTGACCCCACCCCTTTGTCTTCCGTGCTGGCGCCCACATTAGCCACACCCTGCGCATGCCTCTGCTCCACTATCAAGATGAGATCGATAGAATTTAAGGATTGTAGTATTTTACGTACCATCCATATGCACGCCAAAACGATCGCTCTTACATCAAACAAGTTTAAAGTCAGTGATATTGTTCACATCAGTTAACATTTGGATGTTTTTGCAAAAGTGTACACCACAAACTGTTCGGTAGAACTGTTCAAGATACGGAAAGTCATCGAGACGAATCTTATTAGGGTGATCGCGGACGATGGGATTCATCACAATCGAAAATGTTTAGCTGGTTAGGCTAGATGCTGGAAACTATGAGTGGGATAGAGTTCACGGACGGGGGGATAACGTAACACATAGAGGATGGCCCGGAGGGTTAGAGCGAGGCGTGCAGCGGATCGCTTCACTAGCTGGGAAGCCATAATCCATCTATGTGGGATCCCAGCCAGTCAATGGAGGCCTGCTCCAAAACCTGCCCTGTGTACAAGCTGAAGAGCGGTGATTGTACCGAGATCCTTCGCGTATAGCAAGCCGAAGAACTGGAAGAGGAACTACTGGATGAAGTTGATTTGTGCCGACCAAGTCAAGCAGCAAGAGTTAGGTCGTTTAAAAAGTTTGTCGGAATTCGAGAGGGGTCCAATATATGACATATATCGTTTATAAGGGGAAGAAGATGAAGAAGAGTATGTGGAAGAAAAATCCAACATCATTGTGCTTGATAATGCAGGGAGACACCATCTTGTTTCTTAATAACGGTTAGTAAGGCAACCAAATAATTATTGCCTCAAAGATATAACAATGTAGTACACGTCATATTTATGAACTTTGTCAATAATAAAATTTTAAAAATAAAGTACATTAAACAAATACTTAATTGGCTTAGTTTCATGCAGTTAATATGTAGCAATACTTTTTTTACACCCATTATGGTTTCCAGCCTGTAGACTGGGTAAGTTTTTTTTATTCAATCCACAAATTCTCCACTACCGGCTTTCTAGGCCTGTCGTAGCTTAATATTGCATATAATTTAACTTAAGACTAGAAAAAGCACAACATCCAGTCCCAGTAGTTAATTTATCGATGCGAAAGCGTAAACCCATATTTGACCAATAATAAATGTTTCGTCCATGCCGGGAATCAAACCCGGGAGCCTTAGTTCAGTAAACAGACACTTTATCAACTGAGCTACTGAGCTAAGGTGTCGGATTGTAGCAATACTATATTTCAAAATACTCGAAACCATATTACGTATAAAAATTATATCTGATTTTATCATTTGCTAAACTACTGAAAACCCAAGCACCCTCATCACCATTAAAACAGTCAAGATAAGACCGACCACTTAGTCATTGTGTCCATAGCTGCGGGTAAAATAATCTAATATTATTTTATCTTTGTCTCAAAGTAGCACTCAAACACAATCGTGAATATTGATGTAAAGTATTTTGATTAGTATTTCAGGTGACTTATTATAATGTAAAGGTTTTCCCAGACAGATAAATACAAACTTTATCTGCATCATAGAACATGTTTTAATTTTAGATATCATTCCTAGCTTATACTACAATTTGTAAGTAATGTGGACTATTTTACGATTTTTAGCTTTGACTATGATATTGGGTAAGTTTTCTAGTCGTGTTTATAAATTATTCCTAAGTAATGCAGGTTAAGTTATGGACAAGTACATCCAATAAATTTTAATTTATGAACATTTTACTCGATTTGTAGGATCAATAAAAACAAACAATTTTGTGTGTGTTAGTTGGATATAGTCATCCATTTTTTTACATAGATTTTTTTTCATAAATTGTGGTAAGTATATTTTTCTATTTACTAATTTTATGATAAGAGTATAACTATTAAATAAAAAAATAAAAATAACCGGAACCAGAAACTGAACCTAATTAAGAACCCAAGAGAACCGTAACTTTTATTTTTGTCTATCCTGAACCAGAACCTAAACTTAAAAATGTATATACTGGAAGAATTGGAACAAGAAATAAAACAGAAAAATATTTTGGTTCAACTCCCTACCAATGATATCACTATAAATCAGGCCCCCTACATCAATCTGTGGGCCCCATTGCCAGCTGTTATGATGGTCCCATTCCCCCCTCCCATAATCAAAAATAATCTTTGCGGGAACCCTTTTTCGCAATAACATAATTACTGTAGATAACTGTCTATGTTTGAACAGAGACATTTTGAAGAATTTTCCACAATTTAATCCTAAAACATATTTTATATAGGTTTATAAGACATAAGCAAGACATTTAGGTCAAAACGCATTAAATAAACAAACATAAACATTTGGTTTATAAACATACAGTTTTATTTCAAGAAAATCAAAATGTTATTTTTATATGTACAATTGAAATTAAAAATCAAAGCAACTGATTAAAATAGAATTCAAACTCTAATAATACTTAATAGAAAAAAGTATAAATGCCCACCTTGAAAAACAAACATGAATCAATTATTTTACATTTTTCTTGCTTTCATCATGGAGAATGTGTATCAATTACATCTCTGAAGTCAATGCTTGAAGCAAGACGGCGTTCAATGGCCAATACAGCCAGCGAGTTAAGTCGTTCTTGGCTCATTGATGAACGTCGCCATGTGTTCAATAAGTTTCCAAGCTTACTAAATGCTCTTTCTGCTGATGAATCTGTTACTGGAATCGTAAAAAAAAATTCTGAGGCCAATACAAACATTCATAAAAACTGGTTCCAATTTTTTTTTCATAGATTGATTTAGTTAAGTAATTTTAACGGGTTATTTTGAGAATTTGGTTGAAACACTGTGTTTGAAATATGTTTTAGATGCAAAATATCACCACAAAGGTTCACTGATAAATCGTTTTTGTAAGTTTCTACTAGTTTTGTAGCCTTACATTTCAAATCACTTTCTGCCAACGAGTTGAATTTAAGAATTGGACTGAAAAGTTCAGTTGGTGAATTGTTTGCTTCGAATCTTGTTTTGAGGTCGTATAAAATAAAAATCCAAAGCTCTGTAAACTATATTAGTTTAAAAAATTTCTTATTCGTTATTAACTAGGGTTTCCAATGAAGGAGAAGGATGGCTTCTTGTTTTCGGAAACGAAGATGGTATTTTTATTGTTTGCGCTACTAAGCGTGACTAGTTGATGATTTCTGCCCATGATTCTCTGAGTCGCTGCATGTCCTCTTTTAAGTCATTTATCAGTTTGACCTCGATGTCCAGAGAAATCTCTTGAGACTGAATTATTACACGTCTCTCGTTTATGCAGCCCAACACTTTAAACCAAAAGACTGTCATACAGAGGCCTTGAAAAGAATAAAAATATTTCTTTAGACCTATAACTTTATTTCATGCTTTTGGTTCGAGGCTTGATTTCAACTCGCTTTATACTCGCTCCAACGCATTTAATCTCCTGGATAGTGCTTTGCGACAGGAACCACGGCCTAAAATCGTTCATACCATCTTGTTTGTGATTGCATTTATAGGAAAAGTGGCACTTCAGTTGTCAAAATGTTCCATATTGCAGGGCTATGCGAAAAAAAAGAGTATATTGTTTCCAAATTTCCAAAGAAATGAATAACCTCTGGGCACATTTTAGCTGCACTCACTTCTATTATGTTTAAGGAGTGAACTCCACACGGAGAATAAATGTTACGTTCTCATTAATATTTTAACAACTAACCATCAAACAAACAATATTTGTGAACACAAAGATAGCTTATGTAATAAACACATTTCATAAAAATAATAAATTAAAGTAAATCTGTATGAGGCTTTGGGTTTCAGGTGTGGTTCGACTAGAACCATGTGTCCCAAGAGATTATGGTGCCAATAGCGTAGTTTGTGTTTGCAACGCAACATATTGTGACTTCTTGGAACCATATTCAAACGAATATATCTCAAATGGCAACTACTTGCACTATACATCATCTATGGCCGGACTCAGACTACAAAGAGATGCAAAGACATTTGTCAAAAATGGTAACTCGTTTCTTAAAGCTTCATGTGCTTTAGCCCTATCTATTTTTATATCAATAAATGAATTCAATAAAAATTGGAAAATATTACAATCTTAGGGCTAAGCTATAAATGTATGGAATGTGATTGTAAATAAATTAAGCTAACTCTTGATTAAAATAATATTAATGTTATTAATTAAACTTGTTTTATGCCTGTCTACAAACAGTTGACCAGCAACCAAACTAACAGAACCTAAACTACTATATATATATATATATATGTATGTATGTATATAGAAGTATATATATATATATACTACTATATACTTCGTCAATTCAGTTCAAATGGGCTCAGCCTATTTCCAAATGTCTCGGGAACTAGAGAACCACGTGTCAATATTTCCTCTGACACTTCTATGGTATCTTCTTTCAAGCAGTATTTTTTTCAATTTTCCATCACCCAATTGAAATAGCCAATAATGGATATAAGTATGTACGTTAGCCTTCCCTTTCCCCACTCCCTTTCCGGGTATGGTTGGCAAGACCACCGCCAGGCGTTGCCGGCATATGAAGATGGAGAGTTGCGTCTATGCCTGGCGGTTGGTCGTCCACTCGTATGTGGGAAACGATCGATAGAAGTACACGGCCCTCGCTGGCATGAGTGGGTGTGAGTATTAATTTTAAAATTTGAAAGTTTTTCCACACCCTTTAAGGGTTTCCCCAAATTTCAGCTTTCTAGTTCATTGAGAACTACTAAAAATCCTCTGGAAAAATCTACATACAGACAGACACCATTAGATTTTTATTAACATACATTTCAAATTATCATGCTGAATGCTAAAAAAAACTGTTAGTGGGTAGGAGTCCTCGTAGAGTGAGAAAGATTTAACTGTGATATCTTAGTAATTTATGTAGTAAGTTTTTAGAATTCGTCCAAATTAGAGAATCAACTTATTGGTTTAGATAATCACTTGGGAGACGTTTATCCTCTAGCAAAGTCCAGCTTATTCCACCAAACATTTTAATAAGTAAAAAAAATGCTGTTGGCGTATTGAGGATACAAATATAAGCACGTGTCAAAAGTAGAGTACATTATAAAAGTCTATAAATAGTAGGTAAAACTCTATACGTTTATTTTAAATTTCTAAAATCTCAAGTACCTTCATAGTTAATATAAAAATCATATTTAAATAAATCAAACTATTTGTCTAATTTTGTTGAACTATGATATTGTTTTTTTAAGCTACAAGGACAATATGTAGGCATACGTTTATGATACTTTCAATATTAATAGATTACTATTTGTAAAATAATTTTTCGAATCAATTTTAATATAGAACATTATCGCCCCCTCCCCCATTTACATGTTTGCAGCAAGTATTGAAGTTGATGCAACTTTTCAAGTTGATCGAGCTACAAAGTACCAAGAAATTATCGGCTTTGGAGGTGCCTTGACAGATTCAACAGCCATTAACATCCACAGCATGAGTGAGGCGGCAGGAGAGAATATCCTCAGGTAATGATCGAGATTCTAATATTTGACACCCATTAGAATGGCCCCACATATTGGCTGTTCTTGGAACACACACTGCCTGCTCTTCTGGAGGATGAGTTTAGATTTATGGCAGCGTATGTGGTACCAGCATAATGGAACCCTTCTCTCTTCAGTGATGGAAGCTCTTTACCACCTTTCCACCACATTTGGTGATCATTGGATCGTCAGAGGTGGACCAAACGGGTGGCCAGAACGCTCTCTAGACTTGACACCACCCAATTTATTTCTTTGGGGACCTACTAATACATTGGTGTACGAGACCTCTGTAAACACAAAATTGAACTCGGTGTCCGGATTGTCACATTTCACAATAATACATCTGTGAGTGGGTCAAACATTCAGTGGTCCGTCGTTTCAACTTGTGTATCAACATGAGCCGACGACCCTTACAACACTTGATGTACATGATGGATAATATAATATATATTTTCATACATACCTTCGGCTACCAGTGCATAGCTCCTAATAATAAGTGAATCCACTTCCTCAGTCAACATTCCTCTTCTCTCTCGATATTGGCCAACAACCATTTCTTTGGAAAAATTAGCAATTCTTGACTTCAGCCAATTCAATATATGTTACTTGTCATAATTTAAACATAATACACTTGCTACGTATTGAAGATTTATGAGTCGTCCACCCTCCAGGTGCATACAACGCCAAATTTGACGTATCGTAGCACCACCATTTTTTGGAGTCACCAACCCCCAACTTATTGCGTGTAAATATTTGTCTTGTCACCCTCTACCCCCTATACGCTATACTTTTTTTTTACCAACATTAACATTTTCTCTCGTTACTTTATCATAATATGACTTTGTTTGTTAGAAGAAGGATGGATCTATGTTTCTAACCTTATATTTTAATCTCAGAGTGCGAATTTTCAACTAAATGTATTTAAAAAAAAGAGCTAGCCTTTACCCTTTTTTACATTTTTTTAACTTCATACTTAAAAAAATAGTTTGGCATGAACATGTTGATAGCTTTCCCTTCATTTTAGCAAGAATAATTTTTAAATAAAATGGTATTTCTAAACGTTTTCAACGCGTCTAAGCGCTCTCTCATGTAGCCCCCTAAGTTTAAAGTATATATATATATACATATAACTAAAGAAACACCCTATTATAGGACCTATTTTGGTGAAGGTGGCTCTAAATACAGTCTTATCAGAGTCCCCATGGGTGCCTCCGATTTTTCCACCGAGTACTACACTTACGACGATGTAGCTGGGGATACGAGTCTTCAATATTTTGCTCTTAGACAGTTTGAAGATTATCACCTTAAGGTAATTATTAACATTATTTTACTTTTTATAAATGTTAATTTTTATTTTAAAATAGTATAATCGTTGCTATAAAGTATGTGCTTGCTATCAGTAGGTTTTTAGTTATGTTCATAATTGTAGTAAAGAGTTAATATAATTAAAGTTAAGAAAGATTTGGTTTATTCTAAATTCAAATCTTTCTTATCCTTAATTTATCAATAGGCTTACAATCATGTTTTTAGCACCATGTCTTAATACCCGGCCGGGCTATACACTGACCATGAAATTCCTGACAGCAATTCTTCATATTTTGAATTTTCATTTTGAATTGGTATCGTTAATATTATTGTATATTTGCTCTACATTGTTTAACTTTATTGTAAAGCTTTTACAAAGCCCAATTTCTAATCTTATTATTCTTTAAATATTCTCATATTATGGGTATGATTTAGTTCCTCTGTTTGTTAGTACTTTGAAAAGTTTTGAAATCATATACTAAAGCGATTGTCTGATATGCATAATGCAGCAAAGCCGAAAATTTCTAATTCTTTGTGTTTCTATCAAAATAATAATTTGTTTCATAAAATGGGGGCAACACAAGCGTGCGTAGAGACAACAGTCGCACAATGTCGGTCAGCCACTCGTTCTGTCATTGATAGGTGCAATGCTTGTCTCCGGCCTGAAGGCCGTCAATTTGAACAATTTTTTATTAATATTTAATACTTACCTATTTTGTTTTATTTTGTTTTTTGTTTGCGAGAAAATAAACTAAAAACAAGGAAATCTCCAAAAGACATTTTGAGGTTTGTTTTTTTTAATCCATTACCACTTCCCAAAGAGTAGTCGTTTAACCCGGGAACATCCTGTATTTGTCTTTATTATTTTACTTTCACAATATTATTTCTCATCACCTCTCCAGACTAATGTTTGTTCAATTTCCTAATCATCAGCTCCATCGTGTCCACAGTTTATTTAATGTAATTTGACAATAGCTCGAGCCTGCATTAATAATGCAGCAACCAATACCAAAATTAAAATCAGAAGTAGTAGGTTTGAAAAATTTGTTTTGTTTATTTCATTTTTTTCATTTTATAATATATGTTTCCTTGTAGATCATCGTAGTTAGTATTAGTACTGATTTTATAGTGATATTCCCTGCGATGTTGTTTCAATTAAAATAAAGTGGTATATAATTTTAATATCTATAAAATTTTCAAAAATATGTTTAAATAAAATATGTGTATACGTGTGTGTGTGCGTTACACTTAGCCATTATAGTGTTCGTACCGTCTCAACAGATTCCCTACCTGAAACAAATTCGGGAGATGAGCTCCCAGGATATCAAGTTGTTCACAGCACCCTGGTCTGCCCCTTACTGGATGAAAGACAACGGGACGGCTTTTGGGCGCAGCGCTTTGAGGCTTGAAAATTACAAGCCCTGGGCACAGTACTTCGTCAAGTGAGTTTGGAAGAACTTATAAAATATAAATAACTGGATTTGGAGCAAAATATCATATAAATTATTGATTTATTTAAAGATAGTTAACAATACCAAAGGATCTAGTCATGCTTAGCCGTAATCCACGACTAAGATTTTATCAATGTTAGTAGTGTAAAATACTCATAGAGATAATTTAGAGAAAGTGTACCCGCTTTTGCTTAAAGGGAAAGTTGAAAACTATTCAGGAAAGGCAAACATCATAAAACCTGGCCAAAATTTGAAATTAATCCTTACAGTTTTTTTATATTAAAATTGAACGTAAAGACTTATAAAATTTAAAATTGATTCCAATGATATTCTTACAAATATAAGTGTCATTATTCATTTAAGTTTTCTCAAAAATATATTCCAGGATATAGGATAGGCTTGGATGGAGGATTACGAGGTATTGGAGTGGAAAGTCAAGAAGTTCAAGGCTTAATTTATGTGGCAGGTCTAATTTCTACTAAAACTTATAAATGTTGACGTTACTTAAAAATTGTATCATTATTATTACTATAATTATCATTATGATGTTTGTAGGTCTCTTTTAAGATGCGAAAAGAAGTTGAAGTGAAGCTTGAAACATGCGAAGTAAAGTCGAAGCTCAGGTCTAAGAAAGGTTTGTGTTGTCATAAACACAAACTTACTTATAATTATTAAATTATCTTTTGAGTGGATTAGGTCGAAATACTGTTTACACTTTGATATTAGACACTCGAAAGTTTACTGCCATACTTACAAGAGTATGCCACCTATACCTATCTTGAGTTAGTTATATACAGTCCACCTCATTACACCTCATCTCTTTCAGGTCCATTCTAATCTTATCCTCCCATCTGCGTCTGGGTCTTCCTAATGGTCTCTTCCCACTGGGTTTGTCAGTCAGTATCCTGAACACGACTCTCTATTATTCAATTCGCGTTGAATGTTGCAGTTCTTCATTATGTAACCTCCTCCATTCCTCAGTATTCTCATACCATTTTGAACCAAGTATTTTCGCGCCTTGGTTTTCAAACACCCTACTTTTTTTTTCATCATTTAAGGTGAGAGATCATGTTTCACTCCCATAGAGAACAACCGGTAAAACTTTTGTTTTGTATATTCTGAGTTTTACATTCCTTGAAAGCAGGCGAGATGTCAACAACTTACTAACCGAATAGTAATATGCATTTCCAGATTATTATTTTCCTAGTTTATATTCTAATATCGTTACTCTAATTAAAATTGTTCCTAAATATTTAAACTCATTAACCATAACAAATGATTATGTTGTTCACAGTGATCTTTAAATGATCATCCTCAAAATAAAATAATTTAGAGAAAAAGCACATTATATTATTTTATGCTGAAATATCAGAATTTATTTATACTCACGTTACATGTCATTTCATCTCTAGTCGGTATTTAGATACCGTTTACGAGCTGTCCTCAAATGTATTATATGCTCAAATATATCACATTTATTGAAATAATAGTAGAAGTACCCAGCGTTGGCCGGTGTAACCACGCAATACATTAAAAGTAAATGTACGCTTTGGAAGGAATGTATTGCGTAGTTACCCCAGGCTACGTTTTTCTTTGTTTCAAACAGACAGAAAAAAATCTTTATTTTAATTTTTACAACCAGGTTTTTAATATATTTAAAAAATATATATATTCGAAAATTTTAAATTCTAGCTTTAAGGAACACATTTTTGTGCACAGGGGCTACTAATTTTAAAATTTTAGACCTCCACTTGGGAGAGATTGCGCAGTGCTCATGACAGACAGACACACTAACTCTTCATTTTATTCCAATTTTTTTATATAATATAGGCCTACCTAAGCCTACTGAATCCTTTTAGATATTTCAAAGATGCAAAGGCTATTGTGTGTTTCAAAGTCGAAACTAAGGATATTTTAACTTTGATTTCGACATTTTGAAGCTCCAATTGACCCTATATATTAAATATCTATTTTAGAAAAAGTAAATCCTTAAATAAATGAAAACACGCCTTCTTATTTATATTGTTTTGATTTGGTACTAAGGTATTTCGACGCGTATGCCGATGCAAATATCACCTTCTGGGGGTTGACCCCTCAAAACGAACCCAATCAAGGCGGTGTCCACAAAGTGCACATTATATCGATGGGTTGGACGGCCAAACAACTACGAGGATTCATCGCTGAGCATTTAGGCCCAGCTCTGGAAGAGAATGGATACAGCTACCTTAAACTGATGGCCTACGACGACAGTGGCCTTTATTTGCCTGAATATTTGCAGTCAGTAGGTTCAAGTCTTATTTTAAAATTATTTGATTCTTCCATTATTGGTTTCATGTTTCAAATTTTGATGTATAGTTGGATGTTGGTAGGAAGAAACTTTAAAAGAAAATACAAACAATTTTTTTTTTGCTCTAAGCATTGAGAACATTTTATCATGCCATTTGTGTTATTGTGTATGTATTGATAAGATATATCAAAAGTGACAGCTTAATATACATGACTTGACGTATGAATAAATGAAACTAGCTCTAGTAGCTTTTCTAGGTGTCAGATGAAAAATTTAACTGTACCAGTTGGCTGTAGCATAATCACTGCAGGTCCAGAAGCTTGAGAGTCATACAAAGTGTCCACAACACGAAAACTTTTGTGGAGCTACTTATAGCTGAGTGGTTGAGTAGGAATCACGGTTTTGGAGTTGTTTACATTGTTTTGTTCCCCTCTGTGGTTGTTTAATCGACCGCAGGGACTCACTGTGCTCAAAATGGAGCAACGGTGGAACAGTTCACTGTCACTGAAATGAATGATTCATTTATCTAGTTCAACAGTTCAGTCATTCTACGAACTACACATTGTAGTTTAATACTTCTCAATACACAACTTTTAGCTCATTCCATCACCATTAGAGCGAAAATACATTCCAATGTGATAGACCATATTTAGAACAGAACATGTGTGAGGTGGGTTAAATGGGGAGAGAGTGGGTGATAACATATCATATATTAAGTTTTAACAAAATTTGTTCCTCTAAATTTAATCTTCTTCCTCCTAAACACACAAGCAGTTTTTTTTTTCACATCTATATGTTGGAAGCAAAGACCGAAAACAGCTTAATGGACGTATTTTTTTGCTCAATTCTAGGATCGGACGTTTTAAAATGACCAAAACCCAAAGTTATATTCAATTTCGGGCTTTGGCAGTCTCCAAACAGCAAAACCTAGGATTTTGTAGTTGCTAAATGACTAAAAATTCAAATAACATTTTGAAATAATATTTTAGTTCGTTTCTCGGCCAGACTGAGTAGGTGGTACGCGCCCAATTTTGAGCAACCACATGAATTCAAGAGGACAAAAAGTGGATCTCAATAATATGCAAACAGAACCGAACAAATATTACCAATTTATTTTAAGTTATCAAGACAAACTGACCAAATTTGTTGTTTTTTTTGGAACCTAATCTAACGACTGTATTTTCAACTTTGTTCGTTTAGTAAATTGCATAATCCTATGTTAGACTGGAGACGGTCAAAGCGCGAAATTGATTCAAACTTCGGACTTTGGTTTTTTAAAGCACCCAATCCTAGGATTGAGAAAAAATCTACCCATTGGCCATTTTCGAGATTTTCGTCCAACACATACATCCTGAACGGATGGGTAGAAGGAGTAAAAATATGCTTACCCTAACTAAACTGCATGACTCGACACGATACTGATATTAGTACTAGTGCTTGCTTGTGTTGAATAAATCAACTTACCACATTCTGTACAAGTATACTAAGGTGTATATCATATAAAAGGGAATTTTCAAGTCTATATTATTTAAAAAACTTGTAATACCTGCACTGGTGGTGACCTTTACTAAGGCGTCAAAATCACAAGATGCTAGTTAATTTATGACAGTGTATCCTAGTTTTTAATAACGGCTTGGTATCTAAGTGTTGGTTTTTCACATGTGATTTTGGTAATGTTACTTTCTCCATTCCTTCTCCGGGATTATTAGGATGCATTTTTTTTACAAACAATCCCTTTATCACCACTTGATATAATAATTAGTTATAATATTTTAGGAACTATAAAAAATATTTGTTGACTATATATTTTTCTTGATTTTTATGTTAATTTTATATTTATTTTCGCTTTGTTTTTCCAGATTCTCAAGAACAAAACGACTAGAAGCTATGTGTCCGGGGTCGCGATACACGCATATCATGACGACAATATCGATCCAAACATCATTTCAAACCTCCAGACTGAATTCCCGGACAAGTTTTTCCTTTATACAGAAGGAGAATACCGTGAGAATGTATAAAATAGCTAAATCAATTATTTATTTGATTTAACCTTCTTCAGAGAATTTCAATAATTAATACCTTTTTATTCCATAAATATCTTAGATATTAATTTGTTTTTCATTACTTTTTTACATAAATTAATACATGTATACAACGTATTAATAGGAATTACACCTGCACTTTCATGTAAAGGGATTGAGAAATAATTGTATGGAAAACACCTGGATAATATTCGAACACCAAACTCCACGTCAACAGTAAACTCAACAGGATGGTGTATACACCTTAGTACGCGCTACCACCAGTTTGGGATTTGAATAAATAGATCACTTGTAAATATGTTAATATTTTAAAGGTAAGTTTTGGTTTTGAATAAGTAAGACTTTATAATTTTATTATGTCCAATATGGGATACCCACATATAGTTATTTAATGTGTTAAATATGAGTAGGAAAGCCTTTAGGGGAAACTTTTCCACATTTTAATGAAATGAAAATCACCCTCACTACACTCGGCCAGGACTTGAACCCCAACCACCTCATCACCGGGAGACTAAACGAGATTTTAATACGCATGTTCACTGATGTTTGTTGTATTTTGTTATATTTTGTATTTATTTTTACATTGTAAAATTATCCCTTGCACTAATAAAATTATGTACTAGAAAAACACTCAAATAATGTTTTTTACTTTTTAGTTCACCAGATAACTGTGGATGACCTGGGAACTTGGGAAAGAGGGGAGTACTATGGTCGAAGTTTATTTCAGGTAGATATTATTACTATTATAATTTATTATTACATACTTTTTAATTGTACACCTAACAACATGGCTATTAATTGCTTCGTCTAAGGCGTACGGATGAAATGGGTTGTTTAGAGAAAGAGCGTTTGTGTTAGAGTTAGATGAATTAAATTATGTTCAGGAAATCCAGAGTGATATAAATCACATGTAAAAAAAAACATCATTATACACCCAGAAAAGATTCGAAAATCCACCTTCTCATTCCTAACAATAAATTCTAATGTGAAACAGACTCCTTAATATATGTGACTACTGGTGTGTGTGTTACCTAAGAGTACCAAAATACTTTTAATTAGTTTTTTTTTAATCTTCAATACTTTCTTTTTTAAATGCTCACTTTCTCAGAACCAAATAGTATAATTTTAAGGATTATAAATGTATTGCTAATTGTAAAAGAGTTTTACTAACTGTTACTTCCATACTGTGGCATTGTGAAGCAGACTCTCAACTATAATATAATAAATAATCTATTATAAGTTAAGTGTGTATAAAGACTAATCTATGAGAGCATGGTAGATAAAAAACCGAACTAGCACAAATATTAGTATTTATTTCAAAATTAGAATATCAAATAGCAAGGTTATATTCACTGATTCATCACTCGTATAAGTGTGAACAAATGTGATTCCATATTTTCAAATTTTGTTGTGTTATAGAACCTTTCACTTGCTTTCGAATCTTGTTTCAAAGATAGGACGCGTTTATGATGATATTGTTGACATATTTTAATATTTTAAAACTGTAAAAGAGTATATATTTTTTATTTTCCATTGGTTTCCCATGAATGTAGCAATTTATTGATATGCTATCTTATGGTTCTAATTTTATTATTTTAAAAATATTATAAAAGACTAGCATACAATATACATTTTTAGCAAGACATGCAGCGCGATTGGAAAAATCTATAACCGTATTCCTGTGGGACCTGGCGGTGTAGGGGTAAGGTGTCAGACTTATGTGTTAGGGGTCTGGGGTTCAAACCCCAGTCCCGGCATAGATTGATCTTATTACCAAGCCCTTCCTTTACCTCTGGCAAAGTGTGTGATTTCACACCTTGTGAATGTGTGGAATGCCAGGAACCCACGTTAGACTGTAAATCCCCTCTGCTTTCCACAATCATCATTCTCACGTATCATCCAACCCTCTGGGGATTTTTTTTAAATTTATTTTTTTCTGAGGATAGTGGAATTCTCTTTAATGATGTCCCCACTTCATAAATTAATTCCTCCATAATCCAGGAGAGCAAAGGTAAGATAAGGTCGAATAGCCAAGATCTAGAGCATTAGGCCCACCCAGAACCGTATTTAGAGTATTGATTGGCAAACCTAGTGGGGGTAGACCATTGGTAAGACCTAGACACAGATGGGAGGGTAGCATTAGAATGTACCTGGAATAGATTGTGAAAATTTTAAACATCAAGATCAAAAATCTTAACGTTTTATGTGCTCCCAAACAAAACAAAAAATTGATTTTATAATTCTGTCTGTCGCCATGTCTGTAAGTATTCTAAATCTCTCTTCCTACCTTGATTCTCCAACTTGTCCTCGTGTCGCAGTCTCTGAACCATTGGGTGACAGGTTGGACCGATTGGAACATGGTGTTGGACACCGCCGGGGGTCCAGTTTGGTCCAAAGCCCCCTATAACGCACCTATCATCGCCAACGCCTCAGCCGACGAGTTCCTCAAGCAGCCCGCCTTCTATTTCATGACCCATTTCTCCGCCTTCGTGCCCCCAGCGTCGCGACGCATCCAACTCAAGACGACCAAAGATGGCGGCCTCGAAACGGTGGCCTTCCTCACACCGGAGGATAACATTGTGATCAATCTCGAGAACAGGTTTGTCTTCAATGCTAGATATTTTTTCACGCCGTGTCTTACTACTTGTCCGGGTTTACTTAATTTATTTACATAGGTGGGTTGGGGATGAGGTAGGTATTACTTTAGAGGAAATGTACCCTCCTTTGAGTGAAGGTATAGTGGGTATATATTTGAGTTTGACGCCTAAGCCCTCGTGCCCACCGATGTGGGTATATTAAGGAATAATGTTACAGTATGTGTTTCTTATTTTATTTGTGCATTCACCACAACAAAGGATAAGTGAAGAATGAGCAGTTTTATAGAAAATGCACACATACACGCGTGGAAAGAGTATTGTAGGACCACAGTGATACTTTCTATAGGTAACTACTACTCATAGTTTACACGTCTGCTATTTTAAATCCAATATTTATTTATTTTAATTCTCTCGTTTCTCACATCCTACTACCCACCCGGACTTAGGGCACATTTACACTAATTGGGTATGGAGGATGAAGGTAAAAATATAGAAGAAATGTACTTTAATCTTCATGAAGGAATAGTAGAAAACCATTAAAGAAATACCACGTTCAACTTGAGTTAACTCATACGGGACTCAAACCCCAGCCTTTGTGCTACCGTCAAACCAGACAAGACGAGATTGACGTATATGTATACTTGCTAACTAGAGCGTGTGACCTACCTATCAAATACATTTACTTGAAATTCTGGTCCAACCCCTTAAACCGCTCAGAATTCTGCGTACTATTTGAGTATTGGCTAGTTTAACTCTAACAAAATCAATCATAAAGCTATATTTATTTAAATGGTGACTTTTATCTATTCCACAGGAAAAACAAAGCTGTTAGTGTGGTGATCAGTGATCCAGACAAAGGAGAAATAGAACTTGAAGTTCAAGCTAGAAGCGTCCACACACTTGTATATAAATGAATTATTAAAAATTGTTAAATCTGTTGTGCTAAAATTCAGGTCCAATTTTCATAGCAAAGGCCTTTTAAAAAATTCCAACTTTTTTTATACACCATAATGATAGAATCTTACAATTTTATTATTGTTATTTTAGGACTATTGATAATATCCATAAAAATTGGTCTGGCGTTGATTACGTGAACGTAGATCTAGTAAGTTTTCTAGCTGTCAGATAAGGCCCTTCATATTAAAATTGGACTGTAGTATCCATTTCCCTATAGATTTGTAAATGTTAGTGTTAGAATATAATAAACAAGCGTTTAAAAATAATTACTTTACTTTATTTTGTATGTGCTTCAAAACCGCAAACGCTGCGATGGTTTTTAGAGTGATTTGATACGTAATATTACAAATGAATACTGGGTAGTAAATGAGATGTGGGTTTAAATGAAAACATATAAATATAAACAAACAACATACCCGCTAAAGACGAAATGTAGTGTTGTTTAGCACATTCGAATATATTTCTATTTAGGCATAGCTTTATCATTTCAGCCTTTAATTTGAGTTTAGGAATCTATTTAAACAAAAATGTCGGGTCTAGCTTTCTTGTTTACGTTGTCTTTGGATTTTATATCTTCTTACTATTACGTTCATGTGTATGAACCTTCAAGCGTAATAATGAGCAAAGATTGAATCTATAAAAATATTTTATCACAAGTTGTATTTGATCATTCCAACTTAAAAGTTTGCACATTATTTAGGCTAAGGGAATAAAATCCTAAACCACTTTGCATATAACTTTCTTCATTACAAATATGTCACAAAAGCATATCCTTCAAAATATTCCTTTTTTTATCACCGCGTCTCACTACCCGTTCGGGTCATATGCACATGTACTAATTACACTAATGGTTTAGGAATTAGGAAGGTTTAATTTAGAGGAGGTGTACCCACATTTGCGTGGAAGGAGAATAGAAAACCATTGATGAAAAACCACCTTCAGTGCACCCAACCGGGATTGAACCCCGAGCTCACCTTCTTCGGCAGTCTAGTCCAACACGAGAGCAGCGCTTTAGAACACGCGGCCACCTAAGCGGGATGTTCCATATAGGATATATACAATTCCAGATTTGTCATAAATACGTTAGTTGAAAACCAGGAAAGATACCTACAATTTGAATTAATTCCTATCAAAAAGTAGGAAATAAAATACATCGGATTACATTTTATTCCCTTTTTAATATCTAGTTTCCATAACTATATCTTGATACTTTATATTTTGGCTGTAGATATTTCTCCAGATTTTAAATTGGCTTGTAAAAAATATTACAGAATGAGCATCTTTCTGTAGAAGGCTCTCCTTCTAGACAAAAATTTGTGCAAGCCCCTCCCCACCTCTCTCCACAATGAAAAGGGTCAATGGTATACAAAAGAATTAAATATTGAAAATATGTATGACGCCGGCTGATGTTCTTACCAAACTCCTAAACATGGTCACTTCCCTCCAGGCCTCCAGGACGTGTCTTGACACTGAAGTAGAAAGCTGAGCACAGGAATATACTTGCACTGGGAGATAATGATGAATAAAATGGTTAAGCACAGGTCATGCAGCAAGTAGCGGACTCATGTCCTTTATTCTAATGGTTCAATAAACATTATTTGATAAAGAGCCGCTACTATATCACTTTGAATGGCGGCAGCCTTATCTTCATAAACATAATTAATTTACAATAACTTCACATAGGATTGTTTACTAATTTACTTTACTAAACCAAACATATAGGTACGTATAATCCAAATCAAAGACGTATTTTTAGTATTTTAAACGTAATATGTGTTGAAAATATACCAATGAAAGAAAGATCAGTTTTACAAGCATGGTTAAGACTAAAGTATAGCAAAATGTTTGGAATAAAATATCAATATTGAAACAAAAGGCGAGTTCCAGTCCCGGTGAATAATTATTGGTATAAATCACCGATACTTTAAAATCACAGTCACAATGATCAACGAGATTGGGGAAATCACTCTTTCGTCCATCTCTACCTGGAAATAATTATATATTATTTTAAATGAAACAAAACTATTAATTTGGATTTATAAATTACGAACAGTACTTTAAATAATCTTAAAATAACAAATAAAAATACAATTTATCCATTCATTAAGAACAAGAGATATCTTCAGTAAACAAATACTCAAGGTCAACAAAACTGACCTACGATAACGTTCATTACATTATCCGAAGTATCATAATTATCAGTGCTCTGTAGGCTACCGGATCTTAGTCTAAAAGAAAGACCAAACGGCTCTCGTAAGAATCTTCCCAAACACCAGATCGTACCAAATGATTGAATATGTGAGTTAATATTATTACCAATCAAATAAATCACAAAACATTTAAACCCTGAATCTATATTATAATAAACACAAGAGAATAATTAAACAAAACCCTTTTAAAAGATAATATAAACAATTAAATAATTTCTCAAATTTAGTGGAACTTCAGAATGATGGCGGTCGTCCATCCGTAGTTCTCTTCTAGTCCAATTAAGGTAAATAAAAATTTACCAGGTATTTCCATTGTTGTGGATTAGGAAAGGGTAACCCTTAGTTGCAACTATTGTCGAGGAAATGAATGATTGTTCATTGTAATAATTTCTAGGTTCATAATTTCATTTTAATATAAATATGTCTTTGCTGGATTATTAGAAGAATATTGGGAAACAGGTAATCACCATTGTTCGTTACAACTCCAGCTGATGGTCTCAACGAGGTTGAAATTTTATTTATAATATTTCATTCCCTCCATGTTTCCTAGGAAATATAACCAGAAACAGAGTCAAGTATTCTACCCATCTCCACAAACGTTACTGAGAATTCTAGACTCATAAACGTATTCGTGTAGTCATTACAACTCCTATATTCTAATAAGCATGTATTAAACCCAGGTTTTATATAGCAGAAGACGTTTGAGATAGGCACTTTACTAAGCTCTACTTAAATAAGCTAAATATTAATATGACTAACACTAACAGTCGTTAAGCGACTCATAACAAGTAATGCAATACAGGCTTTATTAAAATACGATGAGCCTCATTTGCAAATAATTAAGAAGATCCCATACTGGGACTGTTAATTAAGCTAATCAAAACATAAAAATAAACTATAACTAAATTTAAGTGCTCAATCCTGGGCCAAACAATCGATATAAATAATAAAAGGTTACATTATCCATTGGTGGGACGCTAACTCCTTCGACCGGGGGCAAGTGATGGATCCACCATCTTGTAGGCTCGTGAGTAGGCGGGTGAAGTGCGGACGATTCCCGGGCAGCGAACAAAGAGTAACTCACCTTACAGTTGTAATATAAATTGTAGTACATTTTATTTAGACCAGGTAGCCTCTATATATATACACATCAAAATTAGCACATTACTAGAAAATGGAAAAGAGGGAAGGTCCAATATCAGAATCATCAGAAAAGGTGCCAAGTTGGAGTGGGGTGGCCATCACGCAGACGCGACAGACAATCAGTTGTATTTTGTGTGGACAGGGGTCGTCTTACATTATTTGGATAAGGCCAAATCAAACGGAGCGACAAGTGAGTTGGGATCGGGTGATCGTGACGAAGCACGAACCAGGCAGTCGTGAGTCAACTGCTGCAGATTATACTAGCTACTTGTAGTAGTGTTTCTTGAGGTTTAATATGCTTGTGTTTCCGGTCTAAATTCTTTTAGCCCGGCACATACATTCAAACCTTATTTTACATCCACGATTAAAAAAAAGAGTAAAATATTCAATACCAATTTTTTATTCTTGAACACTTTTGCTGATATTCATGTAAGCGTAAAATCAAACAATAAATACTTTTTTTATTTCAAGGGATTGGTAATTCGTTATCTTATCCTGAGCTAGAATACGGAATCTATAATTTCATTCCAAATCTAAACCATTGTTCTTAGTTATAATTTTTACTTCAGATCTATGTGAATGTAATACTTCAAAAGTTCCCTTTATTAGCCTTTTCCTTTTTGGAAAGCAAGATTGATTCTATAATTTTAGGTAATTGTAGAAGTAGTAGTAGTTTTTTTAATTGTATCAGGAGTACATAATTTTAATCATTAAACATGGTCCAGCTAAGAACAATGTGCTTGTCAGCTGGTGCCTCACCATAAATGTCATACATACATGTAATAGTGTAAATATATAATAAATACATTTCATTCCTTAAAGTCTATTCTTACACTAACATAATTCTAATAATTAATTTAGTTCCTTAAATAAATTACATTTTATATTTTATTTAATATTATAAAACCAGTCTCGAGTCCATTTCATAGCTTATTTGTCATATTAGTCAATCTAGTATTATTATTTCATTAAGTCTGTGAGTCAATTAGCAATTTTTTTATTTCTCTTTTAACGTTTGATATTTTATCTATTCCCAACAAGGTATCCGGTATCATGTTAAAAAAAGTGTTGGTATTATTATTTTCATGTGTTGTTTTCCGTATTTATTTATATATAAAGGTATTGTGCACTGTCGTTTTCTGGTGTTGTGACTATGAGCTTGCCTTACTTTATATATTTCTGAATAGTAGTATTTAATTATTATTTTATAGTTTTTTACTGTCAAGGGTTTCCACTCCTTATTCATGACTTTGGTACTATTATTGTTTTCACTCATTATTTTAAGAACTTAAGTTTGAATATTTCTTAATTGATCTCTAGCATTTGATTAGTAAAAGTGTGTAGAAGTATTTCCTTACCTTTGTTTTTTTAGAATCCGTATTGTTTTTGGTCAATTATTTTATATTTATCTAAATAATTTATCAAGTAGTTGGCAACGTATCTTTCCATTATTTTGTCTAAAACTGGTAGAATTGATATAGGACTGTAATTTCCATAATCTAAGTGCTTCCCTTTTTTCATAAATTGGTCTAGTAATTTTGATTTTAAGTTTTTGCGGGTCTACACCCTGTTGTATACTTAAATTGATTAGTTTTGTTATCAATGGGGTAATTTGGCTGTTGATAGTTTTCAAGTCTTTATTTCTGATTTTATCTATTCCCTGGCTTTTATTTACATCATATTTATCAATGATGTTTTTTATTTTGGAACATATAGCCCTAGGTACAAACATACTTTTAATTTGGAAATCGTTTCGATTATTCGTTTTGTCTAGTGGCATATTGCAAGTATGTTGTGATTGTGTGACTTGGTTTTTGAATATTTCACAAAAATTCTTTGCAATATTTTCAATTCTCTCATTTTGCCTAAATGTGTATTTATTACTTCATCAATTGTCATTTTACTTTTTCTACCCAGAATTGTATTTATTTTATACCATGTTTTCTTAATATTACTACTCGCTTTGTTTAGTTCAGTTTGATAATATAATTTTTTTTCCTAAAAATTAATTTATTGACAAAGTTTATTTTTCTTTGATACTCTTTTTTATATGCATTAGCAGTTGGGCAATCTTTCCACTTCCTAAATAATTTGTCTCTGAGGCGCATTTCTCCGACCAAATATGGTGTTATTCATTTTTTTTGTATGGGTTTTCCAACAGGATTATATTTATATTTTGAGCTATCATAAATGCCATTAAATATCTCAGCAATGTTTAAATATAATGATTCAACATCTTCTTGATTTGTAACTCATCACAATTAACGTTTTCGAGTTTAATTTTAACTAAATTCTCATCAAGTTTATCCAATAAAATAGAGTTATCATTAGTTTTACTATAAAAATAATTATTTATGTTGATTTTAATTGCTAATGCTACTTTATAATATTTGTAATTTTAGTCTTTGTTACACTGCTTATTTGTCTGGTTGTTCGAACATATAATATGTGATCCAGGCACGATTTAACCAGCCTACTCTCTAATATTTCTTCTCTTGTAATTTTATTAATTTTACATTCTAAAAGGACTCCTACACGATCATTTAGACTGTCAGTTTTAATAAAGTAATAATTATTACTGACAGTCTGAATGATTGTGTAGAGGCCCTATAAATCATGAGAATCAAGCATATTTTCATAACTTTCTATTGTGATGTCATTTGCATCTAATATGTTTATATTTATATCACCTAACAAAACTATTTGTTCGTTTAGTGGAACTTATTTAATTATGTCACTAATATTCTGAACAAAAGTGTTCTTATCCCACTTTGGTGATTTGTAGATACCTAGTATATTAATTTTGGAGCTATCCCTTAAATTAATTTTATTTAATTTATATTCGCAGAGTATTTTTTGTTTTCTAATATGGTTGTCTCAAGGTTGTTTCTATAGTACATAATTACACCTCCCCCATAGCTATTGGGTCTATTGTCGAAACATTTATTACAACCATCAATATTATATTTAATAACCTGTATATCATCTGATTTTAGTTCTGTAAGCATTATAAGGTTTATTTTACCAATAGAATTTCCCAGTAAAGGAATAAGTTCATCAAAATGTTTGTTTATGGATCTTATATTAAGGTGAATAATATAAAGGTTATTCTTATTCTGTTCTTTGCGTGCTAATAATTCGGACCATTCATTGGGATCGTCATATTCTTGACACTGTATAGTCCTAATATCGTCTTCACTAGTTGTTATAGCTTCATTTTCCTCATTTTATTCTGCGTCGGTTATTTGTTTATATAGTCGTATTCTGTTTTTGTTGATAGCATTATCGTCACTTTTAATTTGCTTGATCATATTTATAATATATTACAAAACAAAAAACCAAACAAAGAACATGATAATTTAAACTAAAGGGGCACACTTTATTTTGTTATTAATTTTAATTAGGTCACCTTCTGCCTCTATCTTAAAGCTGATTTCCCCATCACTTTTGCGCACGTAAATCTTACCATTTTTTATCCATACATATATATATATAGTCATTTTCCCTTCAAATTGTTTTTAACTTGCCACAGTAGATTTTTGTTAAATGGGTTCAGGTTCTCGTTGATGTAGATAAGCCTCTCTCTCCCTTTTTCAATTACCATTTTATTGGTTACTATTTGAGGCCATTTTTCTAGCTATGTGTTTCTTACAGTCTTAGATGAAAATTAGACAATCACTGGTGGTGGTATATTTTGGCTCTTATGAGGTAGATGATATATTAACTCAATATGATTTTTTTCATATGACAGCTTTAAACATTTAGCAATGTTTTACATGATTGTACACAAATCTTCAGGTGTGCGTGTTTCTAATTCATAAATTTCCAGGTTAATATTTCTTCTGTATTGCTCAATTTGACTAAGTCATTTTTCAATATATTGAATTTTCTTGTCTTTCTGCTTTTTTCACCTCGTATATTACTTTTTTTTCTGTTAAGTCCCTATTATTGTCTAACAATTCTTTCATTTCCTTTCTCATATCATCATAGAAATCAGATATTTTGGACATGTTATTTTCTAGTTTTTCCTAGTACTTCTTTTGTTCCTCTCTCAACAATTGGATTGATGTATTGAGGTCTTCGTCCATTTTAATATATGTGAGGGATGATGATCTAGATCTACACGATGAGAACTTCCATTACTTTTGCCTTATTAGTGTCATCCTTCGGTATGTCGATTCAGTTAGACCGGAGCACTCATAATGATAGTAGTTTTCACAATTGTGACACTTCACACAATCCCCGTCTGGAAGTAGATTTTCATCACATCTACCACATTTCGGCATAATGAATAATTTATTACGCAAAAAAATAAACTTAGTTTTAACAATTTTACCACTTGACGCTTTCGACTGTATAAGCTATACACAGTACACAGGCCGCGCAGAGTCGAGCAGACACGTCCGACCGACGCGATTTCGTAAACTAGACAAGTAGTAGTAGTAGTAGTAGTAGAAGGAGGAGGAGTAGTGGTGGTAGGAGTAGGAGGAGGAGTAGGAGTAGTAGTGGTAGAAGTAGGATGAGTAGGAGGAGGAGGAAGAGTAGGAGGAGGATGAGTAGGAGTAGTAGTATAGGAGGAGAAGGAGTAGTAGTAGGATGAGGAGTAGGATTAGTAGTAGTAGGAATAGTAGGCGTAGGAGTAGTAGGAGGAGGAGGAGGAGGAGTAGTAGTAGTAGTAGTAGCCCTAGTAGCTACTAGATTTTAGGACTAATAAAGTATCCCTCATATGCTATGTTTTTAAAATTCAAAATTAATTGAATAGTCTCAGTTACACAAACATAATACATCGGTTAGATTTGTTATATTATTTATGTAATTTTACAAACCCACTTTAATTTTAATCAAACATCTTTTTTTTGTATGAACTAATACTTTGTTAGTAATTATTATTTAAATAGTCTAAACAATATCTAATTTTCAAACAAACGTTCTTAAGATCAAATTTAAGTTGTTTTAAATTTGACTTAAGTTTTCTAATCAAAGTACCGCTTACGAACATTTGAATGACGCCTTCTACGCGCCCAAGCATGTTTCGAATAATGACCTCTCACAACTTCTTTTCGGAAAACATTTGGCTCACTACCATACCAAATGCTACCGTATTTTTTGAACATATCACTTACTTTTGCGTTTAACAATTCGAACAAAAACCCCAATAATGAAAGACAACATCCAAAATTAAGTATAAAATATGGAGCTATCAGATGTTCGTTCTCTATAGGTTTTGGCTCATTCCTCTTTTTTATCATATTGGATGACATAAACGTATCTCTGATAAGATCACTTTTCCATTTGACCATCAGGCCTCCTTCGACTATGCTTGACATAACATAGCCGATCTTTACAAGAAACGGAGAATTTCTCGAGATCGCTGTGAAAGTTAACGGCAAAGAGATGTAACAATCGTCAACTACATAGAGCAGTGGATAGCCATCTTTGTAATATTCCAAGCTGTTGGTCACATACAGGCCAATGAAACGCCGTGTTACTCGGCTCACGTTTCTGTAAACCGCCATTGTATGTAAAACGTCATTGTCGTTTGGGTTTAAAACCAGCTTTCTGGTGAGTTTGACTAGGATAGGATCATCATTATCCACTTCCGTGGCTATTGTTGCAATATCGTTCAAAGAAAGGAATGCAGATATATGAAGAGGTGAGTCTACCAATTCCTCAATTGTGTTTATATCTGGGTAAAAATTTGCTACTGTCAAATGACTAACTAAAGATCCCTGGTACGAATTATTCATTATTAAGCTAAAGAATAGTCCCATGAGTATTATGAGTCTCTGGGACAGAATATTGGGTATAACATTAGTTTGTCCTGAAACGACAAGCCTCATCGTTTCCAGAATGATTCCACTGCATTCGTAATTTCGACTGTCAAAAATATCAACATATACAATAAAATTCAAAAAAAATCCCAGAACTGTAATACATAAAATGTACATAATCCACAATGATTTTGAAAATGGAAGTATCATATTCATGTATTTTGGCATTTTACTTGCTTTGGGAACAATGGCCGTCATGCAAGCAAAGTCATGGGGGTAAGACATTTTGTTCAGCCATAATGGGAACAGTATGTAGGAAGCTGTGTTCAAACCTTTCGAAGTATTATCCTTGTCATCGAAAAAGTTATCTTCTGGTTTTTGATAGACAACTTTCATTGAAGCATTAAGTTTCACAATCATAGTGTTAAGGGCATTTCCATCAGGACCTTCAAAATATACTTCTCCTTTGGAATCGAATTTCTCAAACAGTAGTAGATGACTTAAAGCAACTCTTGCATCAATGACGTATCCGTTCAGATCTGCAAGTGTGTCAGTGTGTATCCTATTAATTTCAATACCATGTGTCACTTTACTGACAGTTGTTTTATTGATGAAATTGTTGTATGTTACTATATTAGTCGTCACGCCCCCATTTTCAATTGTAATTTCTTTGAACTCATCTTTAACCATCAGAACTACAGCAATGTTGAGCATGTTGAAAGTATTCCAACAGTCTTGAAACATCAGTGTAGTCGCGTCAGTTGCCTCAAAGACATGGGTAGTGACGATAAGAAGGAAGTGTGCTCGTGGGTTCCAAAACGGAAAATTGATCCAAACGGAGTCCACATAACATTGGGGTTTAACTTTTTCGGTAAAGAAGATGAAACCAACACTGTTTTCTATCGTGTCAGGACTACTTTGTTCTTCGAAAATGTATTCGTCATCGTTGGTAGAGCTATGTATATTTAGAATTGGTATTGATCTATTGTTGTGGTTTATATACATCATTAACTTATCAACCATGTCTAATTGGATGTAATTATCATATGAAATTACTACAAAATATACGTCACGCTTTAAAAATGTATCAAGAGTTTTGTGGATGAGATAATATTTACTGTAATTCGATTCAAAGTCAAGGTTGTCCAATAATGTGGAATATGACGATGTTAGCATAAATAATTTAAACAAAAACATACGTACGGTGATCAGCATTCTCAATATTGTTTCAGATTTATCAGACTGTGGATGCGTTCTGAAAATAAATAAACAAATTATCAGTAAATAGTAAATCTTTAGAAAATAAATCAAGACTCATATAAGAACAAGTACCATTAATAGCCATAAAACAGTTGTAAATATAAAACTTGTTCACCATTTACATGATTTCGTGGATTGAATCCTTATCCGTCACACTGGTTGTGATTTTCCATATATGATTCACCCATTCTCTTTTTACTCTGAATTCGGCGTACAAGTGTACCATTAATACTCACTAAATATATTGTTAGAGGCCTTAGGACTAATTTAAAGAAAGGTTTTGTTTATATCGCTAGACAAACATACGCTTAGTTAAGTATTTTCCATTATTTTTTATTTAGAGCTTTTCAATGTGATTCATAAAATATTTTTTTATTATATATAATTATATAAAGCATGGTCTCCCCATTTCAATATTTTTCGAAAACAAAGTGCAGAGAAGAATATTTAAACCTAAGCGGGATGAATGAATGAACAGGAGAATGTATAAAGTTACATAGAATGGAACCTATGGTTTGTATGTACCCCCAAACAAATTAAGGATAAACAAGGCCCGTATGATGAGGTAGGATGTTGATTTGCTGCATATGGGGGACGTCAGGAGTGCACACAAAATTTTAGTTTGGAAACCAGAAGATCCAGGACTTCCATAGGAGAAAATTATTTGAAGGTATTTGGATGTATCAGGATAGATTTGAATAACAGCCATAAATTTTTGAGTTCTATAAGGCTAGAGAATTAGTAAGACATTTTCCTATTTTCAAAATTAATTTAAATATTTCTAAATTAATTCGACAAGTTTTCAAAGTCATTCTCAAGTAAATTAACCCATGATCACTCACACGTAAAATATAAAAAACCTAAAAGATAAATAATATGTAAAATATTTAACCTATAAAATATATTTGTTATTTAGATAACACTAACAGCCATTAATAGGACCGCCACGTCAATAGTCTAACACTTGACATTTCCAAATCACTTGCAATATCAGGGTTGGGTATCCACTTGTCTGGGGAACAAACACCTCTTTAGAGGCTCCTCTAGACCATCATGGTTGTGTCATTTGAGCGTAGCCACGCACATTACATGCGCAACGGACAATATTAGAAACCTATGACACCGTTCCCACCATCAGTCCCTGTCATCACAGGACAGCTGGGGAAAAAAATTCACCTTGGCCAGACTTACATCGATGGGAGAAACTAGCGCCTCCTTCCATGTGTGCTGGACCTATGCAATAGAGTTTTAAGACACAACCTAGAAATCGGCCTGAAGAGGACTTTAACTTAGATTATCCTACTGGGAGTCAAATCAAGATCAAAGGAATAATCCTGATGAGGAATTTTACCTATGTCACCTCGTTTAGACCCTCAGGGGAGGTCAGGCGCTTAGTTTTAGGAATTACCCCCTAAAAAGGGCTTTAATCATAATTTTCCCAGTGGAGACCTCGGGGAGGTGGCCTGACCAACTTTACCGGAAGGTACTAGCTACCAACCACTTGGTATGGGGCTAGTAGGGGGTTCTTGCCCCACCCCTTCCATATTCACTCCTATACAGATGACCTCAACAGATATTTAGCCATCCTTCAGGTAAAACCCTCCGGACGTTGTCTGGGGGCCGCCACAAGGAGACACTATGCCAGATTACTGGACGAGGACACTAACCTTGTCCCGTCCGAGTCAGGGCAATCACCATGCCATCCGAGTCAGGGCAGTCACCATGCGGACGAGCACGTCTCAATACTAATTAGCGTCTAAACCCAGCACGGTGCTACCCCCAGGATTAACAGTCAGACACATATCACTAAAATAATTATATAATAATTCAGGCTTATCAATAATAACATTGTAATTTAATATAACCTATTCACAATATTCACTGGTGTTTGTGGTAGGCCTATGAATGATAGCTCATTATATAATGTAGCCGATGGCATACGGCCATCACAGCTGCCTTAACTATGATTGAATAAATACCCTGATCATTAAAAGATCCCTGGATATCTTAGTAGTAGAGCATTAGTGCACTAAGCCGAAGTTCCCGGGTTTGATTCCCGTGAGCAGGAGTCATTTTTAAATTTGAAAAATGTAATACTTGATACAGCTATATTTCTCAAGTGGTGAAGATTGTGACAAGAATAATTAACAGACAACTGGAACATAAAATATAAGGTGTGATGGAAGATAACCCATTTGGATTCAGAAAAAGAAAAGGAACCAATGATGACATCGGTATTCTGAGTATAATTGCAGAGAGAGTACTGGAAGACATTGATTTTGTGGACTGAAAAAAGGCGTTCGATAAACTTAAGGGGAAGAAACTGATGGAAATAATCAAGAGGATCGGCATCATCTGGAGGGACAGAAGGCTGATTGCAAGCCTATACCTGGTACAGAGAGTGAAGGTGAAGCTAAATGATGAAGAGACCAACAGCGTTGATATAGAAAGAGAAGTAAGGCAGGGATTCTGTGTGTCACCCAGTCGATTCAACTTGCATGGAGAAAGACTGGTCAGGGAAGCCTTGGAGGGATGTGGCAATTTCAGAATAGGAAGATGTGTCATCTATACAGAAAAATACGCAGATGATATAGAATTTCTGGCCGAAAATTAAGAAGAGTTGTTGGAAATTATGGAATAGCTGATGGAGATAGCGAGAACATATGGCATAGAGATCATAATTGAGACGTCAAAAAATGAAGAGGTGTTGAAAATCAAAATTTGTAAACCCATATTTGGAAAGCTAATAGCAGTTTAAGTACCTGGGAAGTCTGCTGACAAAGGATGTTCACTACACCAAGAAAATTAGGTTGAGTATTGCCATAGCCAAGGAAGATCTTAACAAGAAGAGGTTACTGCTGACCAGCAAATTGAGTTTGGAAATGGGAGAAAAACTGATGAAATATTACATTTGGAGCACCGCGGTGTATGTATGGAGCAGAAACTTTGACTCTCAGGAAGAAGTAAAATAAATAATTGAAGTGCTTTGAAATGTGGTGCTGGAGAAGACTTGAGAAGATCAGGTGAAAACTGGACGAACAGGGTGACAAATGAAGTAGACCTATGAAGATTTGTTATTTGTTATTCTTGGCTTCAAAGCAAACTAGATTGGACACATCCTTAGGAGAAACTGTCTTTCGCACGAAGTCATGAAAGGCAAGGTTTAGGGAAAGTTGACCTCTTCCTTCAGAAGATTCAAATATTGGATGACTTGAAGGAACGAAGAAACTTCTGGGAGCTGAAGGAGGATGCAGAGGATAGGGTGCATTGGTGGTCTAAGTTCCTTGACAAAAAAAAGTACCTTTAGTAACACATAACACCTAATAATTAGTAATAATGGCTATATCCGTAGCCTCAATATCATTTGCACATCATTGCTATGCCATTCCTTTACAGTTAATTGTACAAGACTAGCTTACGTTTAAGATAATACTAAATATTTAACTATCCTCTCAACATTCTTTCTTTCTTTCTTACATACTTACTTATTTACTTAATTACTCTATGGCACTAGGAACATAAAAGTTCGTTGCGGCATTTACAAAATTACGCCACCTATCCTTATCTTGAACTATCCATTATATATCTATTATCTATACATTACACCCTATCTATTTTATATCCACCCAATTTATTATTGCCATCCTCCTATTTGCATCTAGGTCTTCACAATGGTATCTTTCTATTGGTTTTGCAAGTCAATAAATTCAAAGCGGCTCTAGTTTCTTCAATTCGCGCTGCAGGTCCTGCCCACCGTGCAATATTTTACTATCCTAACAATGTATTGTGCTGAGTATGAAGTAAACAAAAACTATATAGCCTCCACCACTCTCCAGTATCTTCATCGTTTTTTAGACCATATGTTTTCCTAAGTACATTGTTTTTGAACACTCTATATTAATTCTCGTTATGTAAGGTAAGAGACCAAAATCCACAATCATAGGGATAATAACCTGTAGAATCATTGCTTTAACTAGTTAAAAATTGTTCCTAAACATTTGAAATCGTTAACCCTATCAAGTAATTTGTTGTTCACATTTATATCAAATTTGTCGATCTCATTTTGTATTATTTATATCAAATACATTTAATTATATTTTTTTATAGAATATAGTAAACTATGTACCTTTTTCGACAGTTACAGTTTAGTATCACTTGATATCAGGCTTGATAGTTCAACATAAGATCATAGGCACTCTTTAAGTTAAACATCCCAGATTGCATTCCCATATAGCCTATGGGTATCATTTTAAACATACATCTAAACTATTGTGAAATGATTATACTTGCTTTTTTTTTAATAGCCGCGATAAAACTAGTTGGTACTTAGCGAATATGTTTAAATATATTTCAATACATTAACGTAAATAATATTTTCATCAATATAACATCAAATATAAACTTAAGACTTTTGTTGTAGAATATTAACAAACAAATCTAGTGTTTCTTTTAAACCTTTACAACTGGGTCACGAACCCGAGAACCTGCCAACACAAGCTTCGTTCATCAAGTCTGATAATAAAACGAATCGCAGCAAATTATAAACAAAAGATAAATACATGAAATGACAAGCAGGCGCGTAGTTAGCAAATCATATTTATGAAGAGGGAGTCATTTATTTTGCCAAACTATAGTGATTAGCTTAGATTTTATCTTCTCATAAATTAATTCTTGATAAGCAATAAAGTCTTATGTACTGTATATATTCTATACGAATACTTCTTTCGTTCACTAATTTGGGGTGGGGATGAAAAAGGCATAATTTAGAGGAAGTATATCTACATTTGCTCGCAGGGAGAATGGGGGTAGCCATTTAGTAAATACCACTTTAATTCACCCATTTGGGAACCCCGACATTTCCAATAGGTGCGCGGATTCAGACAGGAAGGTCGGGGTTTTAATCCAACCCAAGTGCACTGAGGGTAGTTTCTTCTAGAAAAAATGTCCACCCTCCTTCCATGCAAATCTGACTACATTTCCTCTCAACACTAACTCCCTTGTCCCTGCTACATTAGCGTAGTTATAATTCCTGTATTTCGGACGGGTGCTAGGATGCGGTGGATAAAGTAAGATAGGTCAATGCAGCTCAACTTAACAACTTTAGATTTGGTGATAATGTTATATTCACGTTGGAATGTTGAAGATAAAATATGTTAGTGAACTGTTTATTTTGCTTATCAATAAAATGGTGTAGTTGCGGTGTTTCAGCTTGTCGAAGCGGTCTTGATAGCTTTTGATCCATCTGTCACTACCCCCTCCCCTTAACCACTTCTTACCCAGCCCACCCCCCACTCACTCCCAACTACCACGTCTGTGAGTCACTTGTTTTTGGTATCAGCCAATTAACGGCTATTTTCATAATTAGTTATCAATGTTAGAATTGTTTGTCACATGCCTTACTACCCTTTCTTGATATCCACAGTTATCTATGTTATTTTCTACTATCTAAACACAAGACAATTAACATCAAGTTCCCGTCGGTCAACTTAGCTCAGTCGATTACCCGTCCATACAATGAGGACCTTGACTCAATTCTCGGCACGGCCTAAGACTGTATAGTAGATGGAATTGGGGGTTTCCTTTTCACGGTGGTGAGGCCGGGCTATTTAGCTAGTTTGTGAGACGTGCTATGAAAAAAGTAGGTGGTTTAGAATGTTCACGTTAAATACTCCTATGAATAGAAAAGTTGAAGAGTTTAATTTAAAAAAATAGTTTGAAAGTTGGTTGTTTTATGCACCGCATCTTACTACCCACTCGGGCATACTAAGTATTTACACTAATGGTGCAGAGATGAGTAAGGATTAATTTTAGAGGTAGTGTACCCACATTATCGTGTAGAGAGAATAGAAAACTATAGACAGAAACATCCTTAGCATAACAGACCTGAATTCGAACCCCAAACTCCTGTCACTGGTAAACCAAACCATATGATATTGATGCCTTAACCCACGTGCCTACCTTTGAGGGTAGCTAGGCAGTTAAAATATATATATATAATATATGTATTAATATTATATTTAATTGTATATAATATTATTAACAGAAAGGGTCCTTATTCTCATTTATACTACTAAAACTTTCCTGTCCAGTAAAACTGTTTTTTACTCATTTTGAATTTACATCTTTTTTCTTAGAGAAAGCTAGCTAATAATATATTCATATATATCTACATAATTAATATTTAGATATAACATAACCATATATTAGACCTACATATAAAATTAATTGACACACCTCAGTTGCGTAGTTAGTTAATGCTCTAGTTTCATGTTGAGCTAGACTGCCGAGGATGGGGAGATCTAGGTTCGAATCTCGGTCAGGTGAACTGGGGGCGATTTTTCCTAAATGGTTTTCCACGCAAATTCGGGTTCACTTCCTTTAAATTCAACCTCCCCAATTTCTAACACCCTAGCGTAATTAGTACTTAAGATTATAACCCAAACGGGTAGTAAGACGCGATGTTAAATAATAATAATAAATTATATAAAATTAATTACATAGCTACATACAGGGCATATAAAGTTTATCGTACGTATCCAGAGCGCCGAAAATTTAACGCAGCAAACGTTGTTTCATATTTATTTTACGATGAGTTGAGTATATTACCGATCACACAGCGAAATTTCCCACTGCATGTACAACTTTCTATACCGACATGTTGTTACGTGTACCGGCTGTCTCGAAAAGAATGCTAACCGTTCTGGGCACCCCCTATAGTCATGGAAGACACTCAGCTCTGAGGAGTTTTAGAGTAAATATTTTCACTATTCTTGTTCTGTCTTTCAATACGTAAGGATCAGAAGACATTAGTTTTTTTGCATTTTTTGTTTTTTTTTCCTTATAAGTAATCGCGTTCTGAAGAGAAATTTATAAATTTGTATACACTCTGTTGACTAGCTATTTATAACTATAATATAATTAAGTAATTAGGCTCTTATATAATATTTTACCTAGTTATCATTTATTTTGAGTAATAGTTATTAAATGTGCAAATATAATTAAAAATTGTGTATTTATTAAATAGCTCCTACCTTTTAGCAAGGTTTTGGTGAATGATTTAAGTCATGCCAGTCATTTCAGTCTTGTCATAAATATTATTAGAGAGTTAATGTAAACACATTATTAATGTTTAGTTATTTTGACTGGCTTATACATTCTCAAGAAATTAGGCTGTGTTTAATCATTAACAAATGTCCCAAATGACAAAATAAATTATTGTACTCAGTCAGGACCTAGATTCTTAATTATCAGTTCTCAATACTAATTAGTTTTGCACATCCCATAAAATTAAATTCTATCCAAAGATTGACGTATAGTATAAGGTTTTCCTCATTCAAATTTTTCTACTGTGAATGTCATAAAACAAGGTTAATTATTGCAAAGTGATCAAGCCAATCTGTTAATTTAAATGACTCTGTGTTTCATGACAGTGCATACTTATTCAATGTCACTCTGCAGTGAACATTAAAGATGTAAATTAATGATTTTCTAATGATTAAATATAATGTTCAACATATTCAACGCCTATTTATGAAATGTTAGTATGTGAATCCAATAACAATTATTTTACTTCTACTTTCCTTTGGCAAGGCCAAACTACTAATTTTCTTACTTTATTTTATTTTTTAATATATCACACAAATATTGATATGATAATTGAAAGGGTACAATGTGAAGTACCTTATATACTCTTACTAGCGTTTTTAATAAAAATATAGACATGATTTGCGGGGTATTTTATGCCAGAAACCCCTTAACCATGCTAATGCTAAAATTGCAAGGAAAAACAAAAAGAAGTCCCAGATTAATGTATATGAGAGTAAAAAACTCATCACTTCATTTTAATTAAATAAAAGTGTAGTATGTTACATGTTTAATTTTTGCCTGCTAATTTAAATCCAAATTTTAAAAAAACCTTAAGAGAACTGTGCCTAATATTGTACACCAAGTTTTATAAATTGATAAGGTCTGCTACAGTAGTCCCATGGCTTATTTGGTGCTGACTGACAGCTCACAGCTGACAGCCGACGGCTTTGAAAAGCTACCAGACCAAATTATGTATCCCTACGCCAAACCATATGATCTGCAAAAAACATGTGTTTAGCAGATGTCCCTTCTGATAGTCAAAATTTAGGTATATACCTAAATGTTGACTGTCATAAGTCAGCTGTGAACTATCAGTCAGCACCAAAGAAGCCATAGGGCTACTGTACCTAGTGGCAGCAAGTGGAATTTGTGGCTAATATATATGAACCTCACTGAGTTTAGTTGTGGGTTTTTTTGGCACCGGAACGTACTACCCGTTTGGGTTGTACGCTTATGTACTAATTAAGCTAATGTGGCAGGGATGAGGTTGGTTTAGTTTAAAGGATATGTATCTACATTTGCGTGGAGGGAGAGTGGAAAACAACTTTGGATAAAACCACCCTCAGTAATCCGATAAAGACTCGAACCTCAATCTCCCCGTCATCGGCAGTCTAGTCTACTGCGAGTGTAGCTCATTAGATCATGCGTCCACCAAAGTGGGTATTGAGTTTAGTTGAACTTTGAGTGTTTATAATAGAAGGTTTTTTATTAGAATGAGAATATTTGTAAAATTAATTGAATTTCAAAAAGGTCCGTTTGAAGCAACCAAGACAAGCATGTGTAAAATTGTAACTAGTACTTGTTTTGAATTCAAAATAATCTACAACTTTTTTTATTGTATATTTGATTTTCACCCGCCTCGGTGGCGTAGTTGGCTAACGCGCTAGTCTTGTTGAGCCAGACTGCCGAGGACGGGGATATCGAGGTTTGAATCTTGGTCGGGTGAACTGGGGGTGGTTTTTCCTAAATGATTTTCTACTCTCCTCCCACGCAAATTCGGGTTCACTTCCTCTAAATTCAACCTTCCCAGTTCCTAACCCATTAGCGTAATTAGTACTTAAGCGTATAACCCGAACGGGTAGTAAGACGCGGTGCTAAGTAATTATAATAATAATATTTTATGTTCAGGTATAATCTTTTGCAGGTGCTTCCCATGCTGCCAAATTGTTTTCCCCAATGTTCCTAATATCGTACACCCACGACGATCTTAATATCACACCGTGCGATATTTGGCGCAATAGTAACATACACTTATTAAGTGTAGATCCAGCCATAGAAACGAAAGGACTGAAACTCAAAACACAGATGACAAGAAGAAGGTCATATTAGATGTTAGGAAAAATAAAATGGTATTATTTAAGCCATACAAAGTATTCATAAAGATGCTGTTACGATAATCAATTGAACATGTGGGAGGAAACCTAACTTTCCTAAAGAAATTGAATAGTCAATGGTTTCGTACTAACTTTTAATTACTTAGTAAGGGGAAATACAGTAATTGTCTGGTTTCATTAGCAAAGATACAAAGAGAATGGAATTTCAACTGACAAATAATTAATAATAATCTTCCTCACTTGTAAGTTGCATGTGTGCAGCCGGTCATTTTGTTCTTTCTCTTCTTGTTCACCCAAGCATCCGCATGAAAGCATAGTTATTAGATGGCGCTCTCCACGGTACAATTACCACATGATAAATGTTGGGCTGGATTCCAGCCAGCTGGATTGGTTTTCTTACCTTAGTCTTATGTTTTCTCCACGATCCTGAAGAATCAACATTGGTGAGACCTGAACTATATTTCATACAATATTATTTTCGTCATCTATCAACAATTTGCCCATTTTATGAAAGGAGAACTATTTTAGAACCCTTCCAGATAGTTTTCTATTAAATTCATTGTACTATATTAATAATTGGCCTACTATAAAACTTTAAATATTCAACAATACAATATTTTATTTAAGTATTCTTGGTTTTAAAAAAAACTCATTTTGTTATTTATCTTATAGCATGAAAACTTCAAACAAACAAAAATTCTTAATTCAGACATATTGTTATTTAATAACAAGCACATATATTATTCATTAGTGTTACTCTTTATTTTTGGATTGTTCAGAACAATACCAGACTCCCTAATCTATTAAAGTATGAGAAAGTGTTGTATATTTGTATATATTAAACTATTAATAATGTAACGCTGGTTAATTTATTTCTCTACCTAGTCTACCCTCCCCCCCTTATCAGCCCCTTATCTTCCCCTTATCCACCCCAATGCACCCAAGAAAAAAATGTCTGACACATTTATATTCATATCGTGTGAGATTTCATTTAACATAGTTTTACTAGCAAACATATTGGAACCACAATATATTTGTGAGAGGAGAGTAAATTATCGCATGTGTTTTAAGTGTATAGGTGATTTTAAAAAACCAAATTATCTCCTTATCTCATAAATCCTACGTAATACCTTACGAACAATACATGTGATTTCTCCTAACATAATAGAATGCCACTTATTATTATTCTACAGATAAGTACGTTTTCAAATTCAATTTAATGCCAGTTGAGAAAACGTAAAATCATACTATTTTATTTTATATTTCAAAGACTAATAAGTAAAAGAAGTATCTGAATATTTGTAAAATGTTGAGTGCAGAATTTATATCTATAACTTATTGTTTCTTTTTTGGTAAGTTCCGTTTCTTATTACCAACACATTAAAATAAAATAAAATAAAATAAAATTTGCTGTATTGATTATTTTTACTATTGGAACTATGTTTTAGATAATAGTATTGTGTTAATTATTGTATGTTTGATGATTGTACTCTTATGCAGTAATGTGATCTTCAGTTGTCATTTTTAAGAGGTGGTGTCAGTTTATTAGCTGTAGAATAAGTATAGTCATATTTATTACCATTATTTATTATTTGAAATGTTTAACTTTCACTTTAAGAATAGACTGATTATATCAGCACACGATTTATAAATTATCTTAAATCTAAAATAGACACAACATACAACCCCGCTCGTTAATTCGTCACTTTGAAAGGGTAAACGCACATTTCATTAATGATACTTTGTTGGCCATTCCAGGAATCGTAAACGGGACCCTTAAGTTAGTATGCAGACACACTACCGACTGAGCTATAGTGTCGGAGAATTATAGTTACAACGTTTGTCCAATGTTCGCTAATATACATTAATATTTAATTTGTTCTTACGAGTTATTCCTAAAGTTAACCGACTATGTAATGATTGTAATATGACCCGATTCGGTGGTCGCATGGTTTAAGGCGTCACTCTTGCAATAGACCACACAAACAATGCCGTGGATATCGGAGTTTGAATCCTGATTGGGTGTGCTGAAGGTGGATTTTCCTAAATAGTTTTCCATTTTCTCTCTTTCTCTCTCACTCTCTCTCCGCGCAAATGGGGGTACACTTCCTATAAATTCAATATTTGTCCTCCCTAACCCACTATCGTAATGAGTACATATATATGCAGTAGATCCCAAACGGGTAGTAAGACGTGGTGCCAAATAATATGCCTACAGTAGCCCCATGGCTTCTTTGGTGCTAACTGACAGCTGATGGCTTTGAAAAGTTACCAGACCAAAATATGTATCCCTACGCCGAACCATATGATCTGCAAAAAACATATTTTTAGCAGATGTCCCTTCTGACAGTCAAAATTTGCGTATATACCTAAATTTTGACTGTCAGAAGTCAGCTGCGAGCTGTCAGTCAGCACCAAAGAAGCCATGGGGCTACTGTATATACTATGACCAGTGGTCACAAGGTTAAAGATGAGATGTTCACAAGACTGAATTATCAGTTATGTGGAGGTTCGAATATAATGTAGTGGTTTTACCACTAGGCTTTATCGATGTGGTGTTCACATAACCCCTCCATTATACTGGTGGTGCACTTATTCTAAGCCACTTTCTTCATCACTTCTTCATAGATGTATCTGTTTATAACTTAGGTACTAAACTTGCGTTTTAAAATCAATTATATCCATGTTTAAAGCGATCCCTAAAACGTTTTGAGGTGGTGCAACACGTGGTTAGTTAGAAACAAAAATATTATATTCTTGTGTAATTTGTTATGCTGTGAGGTTTTTATTAAATTTGTTATTGCAAAAAATACGATATGCCCATTGATATTTTAAAATGGTTAAAGCAACCTTTTTGTATATGAATCGTTGAGTCGATATTCCCAATCTCGATTCAATGCACACGATTATTGCCTGAATCAATGCAATACCTTTTGATCTAGGTAGATTGGTCCAGAGAATCGATTCAAGGCCTATTAATCGATCCTTTATCAATTTTAAAGTATATTATACTAAATTTAAGCTAATATAATAATCATGCTATGCATATTTCCCTTGTGCCTCTTTTTTCTTGCTGTGGGTGGAATTAGTTCAAACAACTAATGCAGCAAACTATTATACATCAAATTATAAAAAGGGGAGTCATTCAACTCTAGAAACAAGCTATCACGTATCATGAACAGCTTCCAGCCACTGGCTGAGTCTGTTTGTAAAATAAGCCTCTCCAAAGTATCATTTTTTTTCCCACCACCTATGCTCCTCCACAATGACCCAGTCTTCTCGTCTCTCCTCCACACTTATCTGCACTCCCTTCAACCAGCTGTCCCTTGATCTTCCTCTTGGCTTCCTGTCCCCCAATTCAATATTCATCATCTTTTTTTGTATCTTATCCTCCTACATTCTCCTCACATGAGCATACCACCTTAGTCATGCCTTCTCTATCCTGTCCTGTACTGGCTCCTCCTTAACTATTCCTCTCATACTATAATGTCTCATCTTATCCACTACTGTCACTCATATAGTACTTCTCAAAAATTTCATTTCACAGGCTTTGATCCTGCTCCTTCACTGTCAACGTTTCCGCTGCGCATGTCAATATTGGTACACAATACGTCTTGTAGATCACTCCTTTACACTTCCTCGGCACATCCCTTTTCCAAATTATACTTCTTACACTTCTGTAAAAAAGCTTTATCTTACCTCCTTCTCTCATTGATTTATCTTCTGTTTCTTCCACTTTCCTCTATTACAATCCCCAGGTATTAAAATATGTCCACTATGTTCAACTGCTCCCCTCCTATTGTCACGCAAGTCATTCGCCTTTCTCTCTTCCTAGTCGTATTCAGCATCTCACTCTTCCTTCTCACAGTAAACCTCATTCGATACCCCTCCACCACTTCATCCTTTGCATCCAACTGCTCCTCCACTTCTTTATCCTCACTGGCCCATACCCTAAGATAATCCGCAAACACCATAGCTTTCATAATCCCCCCACCCCTAATTCTTTCTACCACTTTCTTCATTATTTATTCTATCACAACAAGGAACAGTAATGGTGATAGTGCACTTCCTTGCTCAAGGCTATTTCTCAACTCAAAACAGTCGGTCCTCTACCCTCACACTTTCACACAGCCCACACTCCTTTTGAACATATTTCTCACTCTCCTTATTATCTCTTCCCTCACTCCTTTCTTCTTTAGTGCTGCCCATACACTGCATCTACACACACTGTCGTAGGTTTTTCAACATACAGGAAGGTCATCAGCAGGTCCTTCCCATACTTATAGTGTCTCTCTTGTAACTGCCTTACTGCACATATGAGATCTACTGTGGACCCTCCTGGTCTGAAGCAATACTGTTCCTCCCTTAACCCTACTTCCCCTGTTCTCCTAATTCTTTTTTCCAGTATCTTTTCGTACATCTTCGCACAGAGGCTCATCAGGGTAGCACCCCTGTAATTTCCACACCTCTTCCTATCTTTTTCTTGAAAATAAATACTATCAAATTATTTTTATATTTCTTTGGGATCCTCTTCTCCTTCCATATTACTCTAATCACTCGATACATTTACCATGGTTTCTTTTCTCCTGCTGCGCTCACCAACTCAACATTAACTTCATCCCCTTCTGGTGCCTTCCCCCCACTTAACTCTCCTCAGTAACTCTTACACCTCCCTTCAGGTTAGCTCCCCCACATTTTCTTGGCTAATGGTCGCTTCATCTTCTCCTATATCATCTGTGCTTGTGTTAGCATTCAGCACGTCTTGAAAATACTCTATCCACAGTTTCTTAAGTTCCTCATTTTCTGGCTCAACATTACTGTTTTCGTCAACCATTTCGACCTGCTCCTGCCCACTTATTTTATTCCTGACCATTCCATACAGAACTTTATTATTACCCCCACTGTCCTCCTCCATCATTTCCCTTCAGATTCTCTATAATTATGTGATAAAATCTCAAATATAACTTTCATAATCAGTATATTTCTTGAGGTATTGGAATCATCCAAGCACGTCGATGTGTTGGGAGAGACTATGGTGCCAGTAGTATCGTGTGTGTCTGCAACGCTACCTACTGTGACAGTTTGGAGCCCATCAACGAAGAAAGCATCTCTGGTGGCAACTATCTGAACTACGTATCATCTAAATCTGGACTTCGACTTGAACCAAATGCCGGAACTTTGTCCGATGAAGGTAAATATGGGGAGTTAAATAATGTTTTTAATTTAAGCGTTAAGAAACAATATCATATTCAATTGACTTTAAAAAAGATTTGATAGATCCGTCTAGTATATTTATAACTAATCATATACTATGGAATTAATTTTTAAAATACTACTGGTATTTGAATAATGGTATGGAAAAAATAATTATTGAATTTCAATCGTAATGGTTTAGCCAAGTAATTTCAAGCCTCATTGTAGGTAAGACTAATTAGCCTTTAGAAATTGTTAGCTTGCTATACCGAAGAGAGGTTAAATAATTTTGCTCTCACAAATTTTTGCAAGTTCAAATGATTATCTAGTTTTCCTTTATATAAAGTGATCCAAACGGTAAGTCATTATTTTTCCTAGCGTTTGCCAATTGTGGATTTTGTGTGTGATAATTTATTAGAAGTCAATATGTCAGACAAGCTCTTCATAAAATAAGTAGGCACTGATAGTCAAATCAAGATTTATTTTGACAGATACACTAGTGAAGGAGTATAACCGTTCCAGTTGATTCCTTTTGCAGCAATTTAAAAACATTCATATGTATGCATGATTATATAATTGTTAGGACACATGTCCAAACAACATTTCCGTCCTTTATAAATATATTACAATTAAATTTGAGGATTTTATTTACGATTTTAGTGGCCAAAGGTGAACGGCTTTTCAGTTTAAATCCCATTGTGTGTTCTTTAATTTTGGTGACAAGCGTTGTACAGTAAATTATAAAATATAAATCTAGCTATTGATAAGTTGGTATAGTATAATATATAAAAAAAAATTAATATTGTTGAAAAGTAAAATGGATCTTTAAGTTTTGACACAACGGGTCATTGCAGTTCTAATTGTTTTCAGGATAACTGAATACTGAGATTTTGATTGTTATTTGAAATATTAAGAGCGTAATTGTATTTAAGAAGATACTGAAGTCTTAACTGTTAAACTGGAATAATGAGAGTATACAGAACTTGGTTTTACAAAATACTGGGAATTCAATTGATTTAACTAGGTACTGAAGTATGAATCGTTTATCTGGAATACTGAAAATTTAGTGGGTTTTTTTTTCTGGAATACTGGGAGCTTAATGGGTTTGACGGATACTGAGGTTTTAATATTGTTTCTGTGCTGTTAGGTGCAGAACAATATTCTCCTTATCAAAAATCATTGAAGATATATTACTTTTAGAACACGTATCAAATATACATTCAACTGGACCAGCATGTTCCGCAATCCATAAAAATTTCGCCTGTAATCACATTTCCGCCATAGAAAACTATTGGCTGAGTCCGGCCCAGCGGAAGGGACTGACTACTCATGCGATGTCAAGTTGTCAAATTCTGCTTGTGGCTAGTACGTCCAGATGACATCATAAACAAAAGAAAAATGTTGGGCGAAGGTGGAGTGAGTGAGTGGTCTAGGATTAATAAGTTTAATTGTTGAACTTTTGATTTTGTGAAATTAAAGCAACATGTTTTGAGCAGTGACAATTACAGTGGGTATATCAATTGATGTAGCAGTCACGTGTTAGGTAAAATAATCCAGGTTCAAATCCATGTCCGGGACCGAGCTTTTATGAATGGTTATTTTTATTTAAATAATGAAATTATGTTTAATAGTTTCATATTATATTTAAAATACTTGTGTTAGTAATATTATCTTTAAAACTAATAATTATGCAACATTGTTTTCAGTTGATGATGCAACAGCGGTAGTGTTTACGGTCGACAGAAATACAACCTACCAGGAAATATTAGGTTTTGGTGGTTCCTTAACGGATTCGACAGCGTTCAATATCAGAAATCTAAGTGAGGATGCTTCAGATAACTTAATCAAGTAAGCTTCAACTTTTAGAGGACTTATTTTGTCATCCCTGCAACACCACACTTCCTGTAAAGTTATTGTTCAAATAGTTTTCAACAAATAATTGTGTGTGTACACACTTATTATGGTCGCTAGCTCTCAATTACTATTGGAGGAAATGGAACTAACCCATTTTCACTCTAAATTTAAAAATTAAATTTGTTTCGACTTAAAAGTATGAATTATTATTATTATTATTATTATTATTATTATTATTATTATTATTATTATTATTATTATTATTATTAAGCACCACGTCTTACTACCAGTTCGGGCTATACGCTTAAGTACTAATTACGCTAATGGATTGGGAATTGGAAAGGTTGAATTTAGAGGAAGTGAACCCGCATTTGCGTGGAGGGAGAGTGGAAAACCATTAAGGAAAAACCACCCCCAGTTCACTCGACCGAGATTCGAACTTCGATCTCCCCGTCCTCGGCAGTCGAGCTCAACACGACTAGCGCGTTAGCCAACTACGTCACCGAGGCGGGTAGTATGAATGATATAATAAATGAATACATTTTATATAAAATAATTACCTCAAGCATTTATGCATTGGACCAAACGTGTACTTTCAATTTTCTGACTAATATATTTCACTCTTTTTTTTACGGTGCTAAGATTGTCCCATTTGATCAGATTGTTGGAGGGGAGCGTCGTCCCTTATCTTTCTTATAACGACGCAAGTGCGCTTGTTTGATACAGTGCTGACACGTGACCACAGTCAAACATACACCAGACGCACAGTACCCAGTTTAAAATGGCTGCGACCCACCTCGGTGGCGTAGTTGGATAACGCGCTGGTTTCGTGTTGAGCTAGACTGCCGAGGATGGGGAGATCTAGGTTCGAATCTCAATTGGGTGAACTGGGGCTGTTTTTTCCCCAAATGGTTTTACAGTCTCCCTCCACTCAAGTGCGGGCTCACTTCCTTCTAAAATGTAACCTCCCCAATTCCTAATCAACTAACGTAATTAGTACTTAAGTGTATAAAACGAGCGGGTAGTATGATGCAGTGCTAAATTAATAATAAAAATAAATGTCTGCGCTCATTGGGAGAGCTTGAGTCCTTCAACATGGTGATCGCCACGTGCCTTCTAGTGTCAATAAACCGGCTTTCCCAGAGCTAGGATCAGGTACCAGCCCCCACCTTCCTATAAGCCAGACTTCAAACTACAAAGAAAACTTAGAATACAATGGTCCTTTTTTTGTTGTTCAAGTGAATGTTTCCAAATTGCCTAGCTGTAAACAATGTTCAAGTTGACAGGTTACTTGTCAAAAGGTTTACTCATTGAAAGGGGGTAAGAAGGTGAGTTGATTGAGAAAAAGGGAAGGGAGGGGATTGTTGGTAACTGAACTATTGTGTTCGGACAACCACCCCTTTACAAAGAACCATTTGAAAGTGATCTGTTTGACTTGTTTCACTTGTAAGTGCTGTTTTCACTTAGCACTGCAACTACAGTAGCCCCACGGCTTCTTTGGTGCTGACTGATAGTTCACAGCTGACTTCTGACAGTCAACATTTAGATATATACCTAAATGTTGACTGTCAGAAGTGACAGCTGCTAAAAATATGTATTTTGCAGATCATATGGTTGGGCGTAGGGATCCATAATTTGGTCTGGTAGCTTTTTAAAGCCGTCAGCTGTGAGCTGTCAGTCAGCACCAAAGAAGCCATGGGGCTACTGTAGCACTCCCAAGTGTCCAAGGACTCAACCTGGTTCAAGCAGCTCAGCCAATCTCCAGTAAGGTTGTGTGTCTGGTGTGTATCACGTGAACTTTTAGATACCTGCACCGAACAGCGTTATTTTTCCTGGAAAATTTTGAAAATTAAATATATTAGATATAGAATATATTAGGATAATAGAAAATAAGAATGGTTATTGAAATGATGTGCTCCTAAAGATAAATCAACCAAAAGATACAAATTAACCACTTTAAAAAAATAAAACACAACAAAATAACATTTACACACAAAAGCATTGTTAATTTAATTTTAAGCAACCATTACTTTTTTTTCAATAGCGATTATCTATTCTTAAATGTTATATACCCAAGGGAAAAATATATATTTTATCATAAGTTACAGTAAAAAACGCAAATGTTTGGCTATTTTATGTTTAAAATTTAAACACAAACCTATATTGCTGTTAATGTTAAAAGTGATGTTGTATGTTACATTTTCTACACGAGGTCTAGAAACGAAAGTGTACAGTATGTTGTACATTTCAGCTCATTTCGTAAATCCTGTCGATTCCTTTGTTCTGTTTTTACTGTCAGTAAAATCGAATTTATTTATATTAATTAATATATTTTTAATCAGAATAAATTATTTTTTAAATGTGCTAAACTTTGTTTGTGTGTGATTGTCTCAAAACATCAATTGATATAATTTAATTATCATTATGAGGTCATTCCTTCAACCCACGATAGCACAAATTTACAAATTCTCAATCCGGTGCTGTAGGACCTATTTTGGAGAAGGAGGGGCACAGTATTTGTATCTAAGAATTCCGATGGGTGCATCTGACTTTTCGCTTCACTTTTACTCTTACGATGATGTGGAGAATAACGTGGCACTGGAACACTTTGATCTCATCGACATGGACTATAACTACAAGGTAAACACAATTTGTTTTATTTATTTATTAGAGGCATTTAACGTGCAATTTGTTGAACTGACTGATTATATGAGTAAACCAAGAATTTTCTCTGATCGAGAGCGAAAGGGCCTACCAATTCTACCTGGAAAGGTATTTTCACACACCCTCCAGGTTTCTTTTACAATTTACATACTACAATCAACACGGGACCGATGGCTTTACTTCCCTTCGAAGGAGATTGTGCTTATATTTTTATCGCCCAAGAAACCCCGGCTCGGTTTGAACCCACGAACATCGAGTCCTGAGGCGAACACCTGACCCCCAAGACCATCGAGGTTGACTAAACGCAATTTATACTCCATTCTCGGTAGGAATTACAATCTGAAAGGTTTTTTTTCCTACCAATATCCTACTATAGAACAGATTTCTGGTAGGAAAAAAAGTATTTCAGAAAACAATTCTTACGCTGAAGAGACTTTATGTGATGACGGTTAAACTTAAGAGTAGCAGTTGAATATCCATCGTTAATCTCACATTAACATACACAATTATTCAACTATATAGCTCATCTACGATAGGAGAGTTGGTAAGTGACAGCTAACAGGAGGTTACTTATTGAAAACATTGACTGAAAATCCCTAATGTCAACCTATTTGTAAATAATTATTATGTGCTTAGTAAAACTATTATTAACAATAAAAAGTATTACTAAATGATTCATCTGATACTTTTAGTCAATATTTGCATTTAGGAACCTTCTCTTCACCCCCACCTAGATGAGCTTTGTATATATTAAAATTTATTGTCTTCATTATTGACATTTTAGGTAAGATTTGTAATGAAAGATGTAATCATAATGTATTTCCAAATTCGAGACAAAGGTGTGAAATGTAATCTAATCTATAATTAATGTTATTAAATTAAACCCAACATTTCATAACACATCATTTGAATGGGGGTTTTTTTTAACAAATTTTAATGTAAATTTGATTTGGATCGTGATAAAAGTAGCGTACCAATTTTCATCGATAATGAGAATCTTAAATTTGTAAGAAATAAATTGTTCCTACTTCTACTACAAAAGATAAAAAAATCAATTTTATTTTTAATAGCAAATGTGAATAGTTAATAATATCCAGTTCGATTCCCGGCACTGGTGAAAGAATTTACTTTTATTGAGTGTACTGAATGTTGTGTGTTATAGAGTTAAGTTTGTATATATATCTTGTTTTCTGATATAGCCAGTTAGTTCATAATTTATCTTTAAAAGCCCTTAATAATTAATTATTCAAAATATTGATTTATAGAGGCATGAATTTTTTTAGTGAAAAAAACATTAGGGTTAAGAATAAAGGCAATTTTAAAATATTCCTTTTGTAAATTTTCGTTAAATTTGTGGTTATGTGTTTCCCTAGCTGTTAAAGTCCTTGTTTAGTTGGAATCTGTGTATTGAAAAAAAAATCTGCTATGGGTTTGAAATTGAAGTTTTTATTTCAACTGTGGAGATCTTGTTTCGATGATCTAGTAGAACTGTTGGGTGCTAGTGAGCTTTACATAACATTGTTAGCTGTATTACCATGGGAACTGAGAAATTTTGCTAATAGGCCAAACTAGTATTAAGACGACGCAGAGAAATTGTTGGTTTTCTTCTTCTCCTTCTTCTTCTTTTACCTTGATCGCCTGCCATCCCATGGATATCACATAGCTCGGGCGTTAAATCTTAGTGGGGTATTAATTTTAAAAAAAGTGAAGTTTCGATCAGTGAAACTATTTCACTATTTTAAATACAATAAACAATTATTTTATAATCAAATTGAATATTTCACTTCATTTTGATGTTTTCAAGTGAAAAGTGAATCAAACTTAACTTAGATATTATTTCTGGTCGGAGAAGAGTCGAGAATCTGATGCCGTGTAATGGGCAATTAAATAGGTATTTTATAGTTTTTAATTAATCCCATTCTTAAAAATTAGTCCACAAGATATTACTTATATTTCACAGAATATCTAATTATATCTTGAAAAAAAAATTTTTTTTGCTCTATCTTATTTTGATAATCCAATGTGTATTTTCTGAATACTTTGTGATTATTATGTCATTCCTCAGATTCCGATAATTAAACAGGCCTCTGAGTTACGAGGGGAGGTTATCAACCTGTTCACAACCCCTTGGACCAGCCCGGCCTGGATGAAAGATAGCAACGATTACATGAGTGGAAGTTTGCTTAAAACATATTACCAACCTTGGGCTAACTATTTCATAAAGTAAGTCAAACAAAACATTAATTAAAAAATAATGGCTTTCTCAACTGGTGTGTTTGTAAGACGAACATAAAAAGTAGTGATCATCAGTGTAATGTTATTATAACTAATCGGTTTATCTAATGTAAATAAAATAGAAGGTAGTGGCAGATGAAAAAAAACATGTGATTGGCTGATATTGTGACGTCACTCAGTACACAAACCAGCGCATTACAAACATAAGACTAACTAAGTTGTTAAAAATCAGGTCACAATTTGGAACTTTAAAAAATAAATAAACCTTAAAAAGCCAAACAAATGTCCGATCGACTTAACTACTCTACTTATTAGACTAACCAATATGTATGTTGGGCTGATTAAAATGTAATTGCTGTGTACTGAGTGACGTAAGCAATGACGTAATCAAATTCTTCCAAGGGGTGCTACCTTTATATTATCTTTACATTGTGTTTAACCACAAATGTGGTCACGCTAGCTAAATGTTAGGCTCATTTAATTAGGTTTGCCATTGACGGGTAGATCGGTGTTCAAAATCTGATCAGGTGTATTTAGGGTGTGTCTTTTTCTAAATGGCTACCCCTTCGTCCTCCATGAAAATTTGGGTAGTTTTCCTCAAAAAATCACCCTTTCTTGTCCCCATCCCATTTGTATAGCCTTTATGGGTGGTGAAATGTGGCAGGAAATAAAATCGTTCTTTACCTTATAAGAAATTCGATTCTTCTTACTTTTATCAAATATCGGTTACCAGGTATGTTGCTGCTTTGTTATATAACTTGTTTTTATTCTTATTTTCCCCTGAATTTATAATATTATAAATATACTTTAAACTTTAATCACAGACTCGACTAAATTTTATAAGCTAAGCCAAACTTGTATTGATTTATGGGGTCGATTCCCGGTGCTTCCAGAATTTTTTTGTGAGGTTGTGGGTCAGGAACGGGGTCAAACTCAGCCTTGTGAGGACAAATGAGGAGATACTTGAAAAAAAAATAAGTGGGGGCTCCGGTCTAGAAAACTGATACTAGCGGCTGGAAGGCTCGTTGTGCTGACCAGAAGGCACCCTCTATCCACAAATGTTAGCACTAACATCACTGGCAGACGTTCGGTAAATATTGCTCCATCTCGGGATCGCGTCATGGAGTTTTATGGTACACAACTCAAATTACATTAAATTGACAAATTGATAACTATTAGGGCAAATACAGGCTAGTCAATAATATTTACAATGCAAAGTGTAGCCTACCTAATTTATTCCTAAAAATATTTACATAGACCTATTTATTTATAATATGGTTCCTTAACTCTCTTTTTATATAATAAATTCACTATGTAACTATTGTATTAATTGTAAAAAAATTAATATTAAGGTATCAATAGTGTAGGGTATCACTTTAGGAGCTTGAATAGTGCAATAACTATTGTGCAGTAACTGTACTTAAAGTAATACAGAGTAATTGAATTTGGTTGGGCATAGAGGTTTTAAAAAGTGGGGGAGCGATTTTAAATATTAAGTAAGCACCTTTCTAGCTATTTTAGACTTCCTCCCACTTCGTAGGCAAAAATAAGCAAATGCCTGGCCACCAGCCCCCTCCCATTCTTGCATACGTTATATACGTCGACTTTTTTTTTAAAATATTTTTCACATGAATAACCATTACATTTTATGCAATTTATAAATATACTAGCTGTTACCTGTCGTGGCTTCGCCCGACGAAAAGTTTAAACATTAGTATTGTAAAATTAATGTAAAATTAAAGGTTGGGAATAGTCCTATATGCTATTCCAGGACATATTCTATCTACGTACCAAGTTTCATTCGAATTCGTTCAGCAGTTTTGGCGTGATTGAGTAACAAACATACAAACACACAAACTTTCGCATATATAATATAACCTGAACGGGTAGTAAGACGCGGTTCTAATAATAATAATATAATCACATTCATATTTACTCGTAAAATTAAAATCACAATATATCTCTTATATCCGAAAAGTTTAAACATTAATATTGTAAAATTAATGTAAAATCAAAGGTTGGGAATAGTTCTATGTGTTATTCCAGGACATACTCTACCTACCTACAAAGTTTCATTCGAATCTGTTCAGTAGTTTTGACGTGATTGAGCAACAAACATCCAAACACACAAACTTTCGCATTTTTTATTATATTATATAAATATATGGTAATTATTAAAGTAGAGATGTAAATTAATGTTGCAAAATATCCACAATAAACACTGTTGTCAAATGTATTTAAATGTATTGTATGTACTAAACAGGTAAAGTTAAAGAAAAAAGCTATTAAATTGTATTTTTAAAATATTTGAATTTAATTGAAACTATAAAAATAGTAGACCCCTACTATTAGTGTACACATGAATTATTATTTTTATAAAAAACTCTAAAGCACTATTAAACCGATGAGTGGTGACCAAGGTCCTTGAATCCACATCTTTACTTTTTAATTACTATGTGTCCATTCAGGGTGATTGGTTCACCGCACAATTTTGGGTCACCTCACCATTACCTACCCGTATCTCTCTTTCTTGCATAAGCATTATTCTGACCCCTCCCCCCCTCACGCCTTGTCAGCAAAAATAAGCAAATATAGAACCCCCCCTAACTCTTCGAAGGTGCTTAAGTAATCATTGTACGTCCCCAAACCAAGAGACTTGTTAATGTAACAAGAGAATACCTATCGTTCTATTGATGAATGAGGAGATTTTAAATAATAACTTATAGTATTATTGGATTCATACTAAATTAAATTGTTTTAATGTCTGAAGAATTAAAATTGTGAAATCATAATATATTGAATCCCTTGTTTTAGATATTTTGACGCCTATGCTAGAGAGAACGTGTCATTTTGGGGATTGGCTCCTCAGAATGAACCGACAGTGAACAGGAACAATATCCCAGTGATGGGTTGGAGTGCAGCACAAGAGCGAGACTGGGTTGCTAATTATCTTGGACCCACCTTGGTAGAAGCAGGATATGGGGGGATTAAGATCATGGCACTGGATGATAACAGAAATAATCTCCCGGACTGGGTGGATGTGGTATGTTGAAACTATTCAAAGTGGTTTGTAGAAGAAAAAAAGTATATGGCTCTTGATTAGTGGTATTCAACCTTTTTTTTTTTCCGCTTAACCCTAGATATAATTTCTCCTCAACTTTGTAACTTCAAAGTCTTTGGTGCATAATACAAGCTATACATACTCTGTAATATAAATCTAAACTAAATTACAAACAAAATCATAAGATATATACATAAATTTTACGTACCGCTTAATTTTAAGGTGTCTTTAAGCACCCCTATGATAAGCGTATCCCATGTTGAAAGCACTCCTTTAGATGATAACAAAAATAATTTACTGAGCTGATTGTATATGTCAGGTTGGATATTCGTTGCAGAACGTCTTAATGTGATTGGTTGAAAACAGGAGTATTTACTGCGCTAATTGTATGTGTCAGGTTGGATATTCGTTGCAGAACGTCTTAATGTCAGTGGTTGAAAACAGGAGTATTTACTGCGCTAATTGTATGTTTCAGGTTGGATATTCGTTGCAGAACGTCTTAATGTCATTGGTTGAAAACAGGAGTATTTACTGCGCTAATTGTATGTGTCAGGTTGGATATTCGTTGACAGAACGTCTTAATGTCATTGGTTGAAAACAGGAGTATTTACTGCGCTAATTGTATGTGTCAGTTTGGATATTCGTTGTAGAACGTCTTAATGTCATTGGTTGAAAACAGGAGTATTTACTGCGCTAATTGTATGTGTCAGGTTGGATATTCGTTGTAGAACGTCTTAATGTCATTGGTTGAAAACAGGAGTATTTACTGCGCTAATTGTATGTGTCAGGTTGGATATTCGTTGTAGAACGTCTTAATGTCATTGGTTGAAAACAGGAGTATTTACTGCGCTAATTGTATGTGTCAGGTTGGACCATATGACCAGAGGTGAAAAGTCAACCACTATTCAAACTCGATACTTGACCTCTTGAATAAGTGTGAGTTACATGTAAATCACTAGATTCCCAATCAAACAAAGATTCATCCTACACTTGAAGACAAACTCTTATTAAAATATTATTGAAATTATAATATATATATAATACAGTCCAATTTTCATATAAATAACAATAGTGGACAGCTAGAAAAGTTACGTACACATATGCCAGTGCATATAACCTGCAACTGTCTCTTTTGACAAATATTATCAACACTTGTAAAATAACGTTATCAACTTCGGCTGAAATGTTTATATTTTCTAAATGGCCCTTCTAACGATAATTGGACTGTATATTTCACTTTGAATAATATATGTAAGATAAAAATAAGGGTAATTATATTAAATTGTAATTATGTTACGTTTCCTTACTACTCCTTGTTCAGGTATTGAGTGATGAAGCTGCAGCTGAGTATGTGTCCGGAATAGCTGTCCACTGGTACCAAGATACCAGAACTAACGACTCAGTACTGGAACAAACGCACGATATGCATCCTGACAAGTTCCTCTTCTATACAGAGGCATGCAATCGTGAGTCTCCAGTGTGTATTTTATAACCTCAAGTGTTCATTTATGAATTCACACCAATAGGTGTATTCTTATTAGTTTATTATTTAAATTAACTGTGCAGCAGTAAGTCGTTATCTCTCCCATATAATTTTCAAAACCTCAAGTAATCTTTCGTAACCCAACACTAATAAATGTATTCTGATGAGCTCATTATATGAAATATGCAATCGTGAATTATTCGGTACCCTTCCAATATAATTTTCAAAACTTCAAGTAATCATTCGTGAGCTAACATCTCTAATTAGTTAATTACATGAATTATGTAACCGTGAGTCATTCGGTGTTTCTCCATTATAAACTTAAAGTAATTATTCCTGAGAAAAAATCAAAAGATGTATTCTGATGAGTTTATTACATAAAATATACAATCGTGTATAATTTGGTATTCCTCCAGTATGGCTTTCAAAACCTCAATTAGCGATTCGTGAATAAACTTCAAAAGACTGGTTTTGATGCGTTAACTATTTACATTAAGTATGCAGCCGTAAGTTATACAATATAGATACAGTAAAACTTCCTTTGTGCCAAGTATCCTGTCGCAGACTAACATCAACAGTTGCGCTTGGGTTTATTAGTTACGTGGAGACATCCAATAATTAATAATTTTAAGTTAACCTCTAATGTAGTTATCTATGCCCAAAGTATTTCCTAATTTTTAACCATGGTTACTGATTATGGCAAAATTATTGAGAGTGTGCGTTCTTAATAATTTTGAAATAAGATCGAGCGTGGCATTCTCACTGCTAATATTTTATTTCTTAGCTTATTCTTCACAAGTAAATACCTGCTCAATTATGATATAAATAGAATACCAACATTTTCATCACAATGAATAGATTTTCAACTAGACTCAACTTAATCTGATCATCAGGTTTGTATGGACACAAGTGAAATAAACTGAATTTAAAAACCCCTACTAAGGTGACTTTAATTGTTTTCACATCCTTTCTCTAATAAAAAGCTGATGTAATCACTTAGAATGCCGTATTATTTTCTAGTAGTAGGTCTTATATAACATAATAAATAAGGCTACAATTCTAATCAGTCAAATAATCATTCATAAACACTTGTAACAACCTCCTTTTGCCATCCCTTTCATCCCTAGGATGCCTTAAAGGAGAACGGCTGAGAGGGGTCCTTAGTGTAAGGAACTAAACGCATGGTTAGACAGTTTGGAGAGCCATTTTATCATCTAAACTTGCTGTTCCTAAAGTGTATTCCGCGGAGCACTTAGTTCTCCGTGAAGAAATTTAAAGTAAAAATAAATAAAATAAATGTGACAAGATCTCAAAACTGTGAATTTGTAAGGCCATGAACTGTATATAGGTAAGTATTGGGTAGAAATTGTTTAGCTCCTACATCGTGCTGTGAAGCAACACTTTACCAGAACATTCTGGGAAATTTCTATTGCATATTAAAACCTCGTGTTTCTTTGCACCTTCAATCAGTTGTAGTTCTGTCAGTACACAGTCAAGAGTCGAAACAAATCAAGTCACAGTGCAGTGTTATTTATTTGAGTGTCGGAAAAGCCAACCTGTCTGATATCGCAGCAGTATGAGTGCTTGATTGATTTGACATCAGATTCTGCGATAAAAGAGAATTTTGCAACTAATAAGTCACTATCAGAATTTTGATGTCAGTTACGAGATGAAAATAATTATTTTACCCTTTGCAACAACTTACTTATGTGAATCAGGATTCTCTGCCTATATGACTAATAAAACAAAATACAGATTCCGCATCAATGCAAAGCCAAATATTCGGTTGCAGCTGTCCCAAATTCAACCAGGTATAGTCATATTATGCAAATCAAAATGCAACAGTCCCATCCCTCTCATTGGAATCTAAGTTCACGGTCTATACTTTATCTTTCCTTTTTTTATACCAAGTTACTTTTTTTTTCGCAGCTGTGAAAAAAAATTTTAAACACCATATCTATGTGAGTAACATATTGTGGATTTACAATACCTGATTTGAATTCGTTATCAAGTGTGTTGCCGTAATTTATGTTTGTTGTTGTATTTCGTTTATGTAGTTAGGATCCTTATTTCTCTGAAATTAGGGGAGAAAATAACATTTCAAATTAAATAAAACTTTATGTTTAACATGCCCAAGTGCTTAAAAATTTGTTTTCATCGTGAATACTGTTGCCATTCGGTTTAATATCTATGTAGTTGTTATTTGAAAATATTGTCGCCATTATGCCAAAGAGACTTATGTGGAAAATTGATGTTTTGAGAAAATTATATTTGAAGTTACAATTTTCAATTACTTTCAATGGGAAAAATTAGATTTAGATCACAATTTAGGCTATTTAGAACTCTAAAAATAATTCGTTATTTTTCTGTACGATAAAATATCGACTAACAACTTAAAAAATGCAGTTAGTTAAAAACAGGGAAAAAATGCGTATACCTGCCTTTAGCATCAAGGCAACGAAAGTGCTCCGTGACGAATTTTTCTCCTGAAAAGTTATCTGCGATTCAAAAAGTTTGGGAACCGCTGGTCTAATCGATTCATTTGGTACAGTGAAAGAATAGGTTTATTCTGTAGGTTAAGGTACTAGTGATCGTCAGAAGTTTGGATGTATTGGTGGTCCAAGTCTCGAGTCTCTAAGTTACCCTTCATTTGTATATGCTAACTAGTCACGATCATCGAAAAGACTGTCTTGTGCCAGTGCCACACCATTTTAGATTCGTAAACCTCTCCTCCTGGTGTATCCACGAGGTGCAGCAAGGGGCGCGCGGTACGAAAGAGGGTTAAGAACAAAAACATGGTGGTTCTGACAACTAATTAGACTCATTCAGCATTGAGCGTTATCTGCGAGGATCCGCTACCAATTTGCTGCTTAACACTCTGGTTACATTCACCTTATAGACCACTCTCAAGCTTCCTTCTTACAGTGAACACAACAAATTGATACAACTCAAGTTGAGAGTATATAACAATAGGTTGAGGGCATCATATAGCCTACCCTTTAATTCTAGACATAAAGGTGTTTTTTATAGTATTAAAAACTAATTGTTTGTTTATTTAATAGTGGTGAGAGTTAAGACGTCTGACTTTGGTGACTGGGAAATTGGAGAGAAATATGCAACAAGTATGATGCAGGTAAATATATATCAGTTAATTTGATACACGAAGTATGATACAGATAAATCAATTATTTAATTTAGCGATTGTATGAGTAAAATATTATAAGCATGGCCGAATTTTGATGACACGTCATCTTTTTTTTTATCCCATACAAATCCTCATTAGTTCACACTGTTTATGACCCCCTTGTAAAAATATATATTTTATATTTGTTGGGGTTTTTTTTCAATTTTTGTCATTTTGAAAAAGGTCATACTCGTATTTTCTTAGTTTGCGTCTTTTTTACATTTTTAGACAATTTTATGAATTTTGTGAGTCATTTTAAGGCATGGATATTGAATAAGTATATCTGTTATTACTATCGATATCTTATAAATACATAAATACTAGAACATAAATTTTTTAGTGATACAGTTGTCTGAAGGGTGACCTGGTGGTCTAGGGGTAAGGTGTCGGACTTCTGCGCTGGGGGTCCGGGGTTCAAACCCCGGTCCCGGCACAGATTTATCTGATTGCCAAACCCTTCCTTCACCTCTGACAAGACGTGTATTAATCACAACTTGTGAATGTGAGAAATGCCAGGCCTCCACCGTGGTTCGGATTCCACGTTAAACTGTAGGTCCTCCATTTCATCTCACAATCACCCTACCATTACACATTAGCGTAAGTGCGTATAATCCGAACGGGTAGTAAGATGCGGTGCTAATAATAATAATAATAATAATAATAATAGTTGTCTGAATGATAAGATAATGTAGGCAATGTCCTTTTTATCTTCTTTGCTTGTCTGGTTGTAAAATACACCTTCCTGGTGAAACATTACAATTAATCTGTGGAGGGTTGCGTTGTGTGGGGTTAGTTATTACTTCTGATACAAATATTTGTCAATCAATGTTATATTTATTAAAACGCCAGTGTCTGGTTTTAAAGGCTTTTAATCGCATTTTACATTTTGTAACGTGCGTGTTTTATTTAGCTGTGTGCATTTATTACGAATTTTTATTCATAATTTTAGGTCCTTTTTTGAAAGATTGAAGTAATTTTTTAGAATTTTCAAGTCATTTTATAGGTTATTTTTTTAATCATTTTTAGCTCAACAAAATCCGGACCCTTCTTATAAATTTGTTAAAAGCTACGTTTACATCCGGATAAAATGTATTCAAAACTATTTAAATGAATAAAATATGTTCTAGATTTCTAATACAGACGCTTGTTTAGGCCGCGTCCTCAATTTTTAAGCTATTATGATGATTTTGTTTATTTGTTGGAAAACTATTTTGATTTTTGTGTGTGTGTGAAAACGATATGTTAAAATACATCAATATTATAATCAAAGTAGGCCTTTGCAAATAATAATCACCATTTGTGTAGAGAGAAGATGGGAAAACCACAACAATAAATCACTTGTTAAAAACCACCCTCAGTTCAATGAGCCAAGATTCGAACCTTTGCCTTATTGTCAACAACAATCGAGAGCTATCTGCTAATCACGCGCTCGTTCGTCAGTTTGGCCAACGCGGTCGCTCAGTCGCTCGCAAAGGGCTAGGGACGAGGATAGTCAGAGAAAAGTGCTCAGCATTAGCTTGGAGTGGGGATGGGAAAACCACACCGAATGCACCCGACTGACATTTGAACCACAATCGCCTTGTTACTGGTGAACCGGTCGCACGAGCTCACATTAGACCACGTGACCAATGGGGAGGGTTTATTTATACAGTGATATAAAGGTATAGCAAAATTTACAGAAACACATTTCCGCTGAAAGAATTTAACTTCGACTCACGGAAATTAGAGGTCTTTAGCACCGCGTCTTGCTACCCATTCAGTTATACGCCTATGTAATAATTACACTAATGTGTTATAGATGAGGAAGGTTGAATTTAGAGGAAGTTATCAGCATTTACGTGAAAGGAGAGTTAAAACCATTTAGGAAAACCACAATTAGTATACCCAACCAGGGTGGAACCCTAACCCTAATCTCCCCCGTCTTCCGCAATTTAATCTATTGCGAGAGTAACGCCTTAGACCATGCGGCCAGTGAGGTGGGTGAACTTGATGAGGTTTCCGGAAGACGGGCCTATAGCCTAAAATGGAGTGTTGAGTAAATGACTTTTGAATATTTCATTTTAGTGTAACATCTTTAAATGACAATCAGTAATTATTTGATTGATCAATTTGAGATTCTTGTTCTTCTATAATATTGGTCACATTGAATATAATTGAAAATTTAATATCAATCTAAGCAAATAAAATAGTTATTTTAAGAACTTCACAGGCCCTTTTTCCATAAATTGGATTAAAATTGATCTTATACAGAACACAGGAAAGTGTTTTATACATTTTAACACTAAACAAAATTAAAACAAGCAATTAAATTACATGTGATAACATTGTTTTGTATTTAAAAAAAGTGTTAATACAAATGATAGGCTTATAGTATTATTGTTTAGAAAGGAAACATAAAGTCGTAGTGAGTCAAGCATTGAATTATTGCCCGTAGCTTTTTTCAAGCATATTTTCAATCCAGGCACAACTTTCTTCATTCATATATTTGACCATTTCCCTATCATACCTTTTCTTGGCATTTTTTACATTAGCATACCCCACAGTGTCAAGTTGAATATTTCTTAACTCCTCGACAATATATCGATGATTCCAAACACGAAAGGGTTTATAGGTACCAAAGTATGTGGGCGAGCACAGCATAGTTCCATCTGTTGTATACTTCAGCATACAATATTTCTGTATTTTAAAGACACTCCCTTTTGTTACTGGTTTGGTAAATACTTACGTACTAAGTAAGATCTTCTTTAGAATCTTGAATGATATTTCTGTCCATAACTCCATCAAAAGGAGATGGATTTGTTCTGCATGTTACCATGGCAGACAGATAAGGTAACACAGTTGTTATGTTCTCTGTCTTTTTAAGTTTTGTTTTAATTAAACCAAAATTTCGATCGCATTGGCAAAATGAATGACCACGAGTAGGAAATATATGAGTAACATCAACATGAAATATTTTAGCAATCCATGAACAGAATGATACATAAACAGATACTAATTATTGGAATATTTTAATGCAATTTGGAGGGAATTTTTCTTAACAGTATGGCGGTTCATTTAAAACGGTTTCCCGAATAAGAGCTTATAGGTCTATAGGCCCGTCTTCCGGAAACCTCCTCAATTATTGTCAAAGACGCTCAACACTACGTCCCCTCGAACAGTGGTACACTCAAAAGGGGGTGAGGCAGCAGTAGGGGTATTTTACACCCTTTCAAAAAGCACCAATAATAATATAAATATAAAAGCTTAAAACATGGGAAGTACAACTAAAATATAAGACACTGAAAATGTATCAAAAGCTTAAACTACATTTTAAAACCAAGTTTAAGAGTTGAAACTTTAAAAAGGTATTCGGTTAAATACATTAAGCCCGTCCCTAAAATTAAAAATGGTAAAAAGGTCATAAATTTTAAAAAATTGCATCACACCCAACAAAGTTTATTTTTGTGTGCACCACTGGGTCAAGTAATGTACTATGCGTCTTAACCAGGCGTTCAACAACTGGGTGTCGGGTTGGACGGACTGGAACTTGGCCGTTAATGAGGACGGGGGCCCGGCAACGTTCGGTAACAAGCCGGACATCTTCGGCTACAACGCCGCCATAATCAGTGAACTCCACAGGGGACGAGTTCTACAAGCAGCCGCCATATTACTTCCAGGCTCATTACTCCATGTTTGTTCCTCCTGGGTCTGTGCACATCCAGCTGAACAATCACAACGACGGTGGACTCCTACACGTCGCCTTTCTCACGCCAGAGGAAACCGTAGTCGTTATACTCTTCAATGAGTAAGTACTGTTAATAATAAACTTGCTTTTTTGCTTCAAAAATTATGTTGTAAGATGAATAATTACCCTTGTTAATATGCTAAGACATGGTCTAAGGCGTTACTCTCGCAGAAGAATAGACTGCCAATGATGGGGAGATTGAAGTTCGAATCTCGATTGGGTGTACTGAGGATGGTTTTCCTAAAATAGTTTTCCATTCTCCATCAACGCAAATGCGGGGACATTTGAGATAATTATAACCTTCATTATCCATAAAATCACTAACGTAATTAGTACATAGGTGTATAAACCGAACGGGTAGTAAGACACGTTGGTAAAAATAATGCTAAGCGACTAGTCAAATTGTATGCCCTGATTAAACTTAGCTGAGCAAACTATTATTTAAAAGATCGACAGCCACCTTGATGGACGTTTCATGACCACCTGATGGACGTTTCATGACCATCTTGATGGACGTTTCATGACCATCTTGATGGACGTTTCATGACCACCTTGATGGACGGTTCATGACCACCTTGATGGACGGTTCATGACCACCTGATGGACGTTTCATGACCACCTTGATGGACGTTTCATGAGCACCTTGATGGACGTTTCATGATAACCTTGATGGACGTTTCATGACAACCTGATGGACGCTTCATGACCACCTTGATGGACGTTTCATGACCACCTGATGGACGTTTCATGACCACCTGATGGACGTTTCATGACCACCTGATGGACGCTTCATGAGCACCTTGATGGACGTTTCATGACAACCTTGATGGACGTTTCATGACAACCTGATGGACGCTTCATGACCACCTTGATGGACGTTTCATGACAACCTGATGGACGCTTCATGACCACCTTGATGGACGTTTCATGAGCACCTTGATGGACGTTTCATGATAACCTTGATGGACGTTTCATGACCACCTGATGGACGTTTCATGACCACCTTGATGGACGTTTCATGACAACCTGATGGACGCTTCATGAGCACCTTGATGGACGTTTCATGACAACCTGATGGACGCTTCATGACCACCTTGATGGACGCTTCATGAGCACCTTGATGGACTTTTCATGACAACCTGATGGACGTTTCATGATAACCTTGATGGACGTTTCATGATAACCTTGATGGACGTTTCATGATAACCTTGATGGACGTTTCATGACCACCTGATGGACGTTTCATGACCACCTGATGGACGTTTCATGACCACCTGATGGACGTTTCATGACCACCTGAAATAAATAAAAAGTTGTTGCGATACCGTCTGTCTGTGTTTTATATCTATACCAAAAGCTGAAACCATTTTACTGATCGGGCTAAAACTTTGTACATATCTAGATTTTTCACAAAGTTCACCAGAGGGATTTTTTGAATTAGATTTCTAACCCTGAAAATAAGGTCAGTCTGCTTAAGGGTGAAAATATTTTTTAAAAATCCATATTCTCATAATCTGCTTTAAATATTTTGATTAAAATTCATATATACAAGCACTATTTAACATTACAAACAAAATGGCCAATCTAATTTTTCCGGTAAAATGACTTTGAGGGTTCTTTATACAAGTGTGTATCTCCAATTTTGATCATATCTCTGTCATTCTTTGAGATAAGAAATAACTTAACATTGCAAAGTTGTAGAATTAAGGGGGGAAAAGAAACTTTTACTTGAAATATATTTTTATAAAAGTGAAGGTCTTTTAGTAGGAGATTGATTGTTACGAGTTTTGGTCTATAAAGATTGTCTTCTTTACTCAATGTTTCTGTAACAGTGTAGGCCTATATTATTTCATTTATGCTGTTTGGTAGATACTGATACTCTTGTTTTCATAACGCTACTGCAACAATGTATATTATTTCTGTTCACATATCTTACTAGTTTTAAGTAAATGTTTCGATTTTAGATAAAGGAGTGAGAAAGTCTGTTGAGTGAATCGTACCATTATTTTTCAGTCAAGATCTTGCTGTTCCCGTTGTGGTCAGAGATCCTGACCTAGGAGACATCTCCCTCGTGGTTGCTGAGAGGAGCATTAACACGGTCATCTACAAATAGTAATTCACCTTTTAGGGAATCAACTAAATTAATTTTATATAAATTCATTTTTTGGGTCAGAAATTCTGGAATAGTCCACAATAAATAGAATCAATTTACCAAAATCCATGTGACTTTGTTTTGTTTTTCCTCACATCATAGTTCCAGTATGTGTTACACGCATACATTGACTACTCTAATGGGACACGGATGGGTAAGGTGGATTTTTTGAGGAAATGTATCCAAATTTACGTGAAAGCTGAGTGGGAAACACTTTAGGAAAAACCTCCTTCAGTACACCCAATCGGAATTTGAATCTAGATCCCCCCCGTCACTGGAATTCCCGAGACTTAGCTGTTACCTTAGCTAAATCTACGTACCGCATACGCCGTTCACTAAAAGGATATTATGAAGGTCACAAAGCATACAGGTCTGAGTCGGCTGCGAGTACTTGCAATAGCAGCTTACTGGATGTACAACATAAAGTGTAAAAAGAGGCTTAAGACGTTTTAGAGTTCATGTTTGCATACCATAAACAAATAAATGACGTACTAACTAGCTCTGTTGATGTTGCTCTCAACAATTACTATCCAGCACAAGCAGAACCCTTCACAATTTCTTTGTTAAATGAACGTTTAGTTAACTTCATCATGATGGCTTCCATTTAAAAACACGAAGGAGAACCTTTACTTTACGTTACGTAAAAATTAGATTAACGTTAATTTAACGTAAAGTTGATCCTGATCCCAGCGTTTAGGTTGACTTACAGTGGCAGATTTGGATCTCGTCTCCGAACAAAGTGTATCAGCCTAGCAACGTTGTTCTCTTTTGGAATAAGGATCTTAAGGAACTACTGATGGAATGTGTTATCTTTTGGAATAAGGCTCTTGAGGAACTACTGATGGAATGTGTTCTCTTTTGGAATAAGGCTCTTGAGGAACTACTGATGGAATGTGTTCTCTTTTGGAATAAGGCTCTTGAAGAACTACTGATGGAATGTCCATGACCCCTTTGGACTCAAACTTCCCTCATTCGAGGTCGGTTTTCCATCCTGTGGTTGTCTGACAACCTTGACGATAGGGATGATATTGGACCTAGGATAACCATCAAAGGGCGTATTAGAGCTACTGACTCACCTTGTTGAGTCGCATGTGGTAAAAAAATAAAAGCAATAAGTATTTCAAGCAAAAGTTTCGATTCCACACAATCTTTCGTGAACTTAATTATGATAATCAAATATATGCGTGTATCTTTTCCAACATTAATATCTCCATATAATATGCCAGTACAACGGTTCGTAATTATTTTTTTAAAGATTATATTCGATAACAATATGGTATTGGTGAAGTGTAAAACCCGGAAATGTATACATTGCCTAAGTTCAGCCAGCAAACTATGAAATAAGATTTCCTTTTTACTTTGTTTAGGCAATGTAAATTTGTTACTGTTAATTCGATAAATCAGGTTAATACATATAATCACCGGATTCGATGTATAATAACCAACAGTTCTGGTGAATGTGATAAATTGTTAATGTTGTAATCAAATTATTCACATTAACATGTTATTATTTACAGTAACCAGCATCCTCTGGTTAAAGTGATAAATCTCAAGTTCATGCAAGTTTTAACCTGTCTGAGTCATACGTGGCATGGCGTCTGTTGTGCCTATAAATTGAGGTCCATCTTTTATTGAGTGTGGACGTGTGGTGTTATCTAATATGGAATATGTTTGTTTAACCTAACCTAACCTAACCTAACCTTCAGAATATTATAATTTATCACTTCAGCCAAACAGGTTTTGTTGTTAGGTAAAATAACCGGTTAAAATAATAAATTACATGTGTATAATCACATTAACCACTTGTGATAGGCTAATAGCATCTAGCCCTCACATACTATCTTTATTAATATAAATTATCTCCCGAAAAAGAACGGTAACTAAAATTATCTACTGATGGCGATACTGCTGTTGAGTCCATACGTTTCACTGGGCAGCTTCGCCTAAGGCATCCACTTTCAACTAATAGATTTATATTATTATTATTATTATTATTATCACCGCGTCTTACTACCCGTTCGGGTTTTACGCACTTACGCTAATCTGTAATGGTAGGGTGATTGTGAAATGAAATGGAGAACCTACAGTTTAACGTGCGATCCGAACCACGGTGGAGGCACATTCACAAGTTGTAATTAATACACGTCTTTTCAGAGGGGAAGGAAGTGTTTGGCAATCAGATAAATCTGTGCCAGGACCGAGGATTGAACCCCGGACTCCCAGCACAGAAGTCTTGACACCTTACCCCTAGACCACCAGGTCACCACAATAAACAGTTCTAATTGAGCAACTTACACCCAAAAAAAATCACTGTCTAAGCTGAAACCAATGAAACGAGCACCGACTCCATTTTCCGCCCACCGCCTATGTGGTTTCAATTGGAGTGAATCTACCACGCTATTTATTAATCGCCTTCCCCGACTTCCTTTCATTTTGTTTTGGGCTAATTTAAAAGGCGTATGAATAAGGGTGTCCTGCATATACTGTTTGTTCTCTCCCCTAGCGACGTATAGGTATTCTTTCAACAACAACAACTTCACTTCGATATGGTGGATCCAACGGTCACCCCCGCTTGAAGAAGATGGGACGTCTCGGCAGATACAATGTAAAATCTATTTAGAATATTCTTGATTGACCCAGGACTGAGCGTATGAATGACTTAGTGTTTAAAATGTTATAATATTGTTTGTTTTTTCATGATGGGGCTTCTTTAGTATAATAATAATAATATTGCTGCGGCCATATCTTCTGCTTGTTGTCTTGAGGAACATTTTTTGATAGCAAAGGCATTAGCATTAGCTTTCTGCAGCCACATCTTCTATTTAGCTTCCAGAGAAACATTTTTGTAGGTCAGTAGTAGATCTTCCTATAAGAAATGTTGGCAGCGCTCGACTGTCAAACGATCTTAAAGAACAAACAGTTTGATTAATCGGTTTCCGAAAGTACCATAAGAAATGCTTACCAAGAAACGGGGCTGGAAATGTGTTTTGTTGGTCGTGAATGATATTTCTCTTTTGGATACCACACGTGCGATTTCAGGCGAATAAAAAAAATGTGAATTAGTAATGTATTAATTTACTGTCGTACTTTTTGTAATGCCCATCTTTGTGAAACGGTTAACTTTAGAACAAGGCTTGTTATAGTGGGTTTTTTTTTAAAGAAAACTACCCATCTCAATTAATGGTTCTGATAACTATTCGCCTAAATTTAATGTTACTGGTTCTTATTCTGGTTTCCAAGCCTGAATTTTAAGGGTTCCTATTTCGGTTCTTAGTACATGTTAACTTATTATTATTTTGTAAAGAACTTATAAATACGTAAGCCTGCACAATTGTCATTACATTTATATTCTCTTTAAATTACAAACTACCTATATAAAGTTTCATGTGTTGCTCCACCATTCCATAAAACCTATTCTGTTTTGACCATCATCAATGATATATTTCAAATTGTTGAACCTTCAGACATAATTAATATGGCATGTCCTTGTTCCAGATTATCATATTAACTGTAACCCAGCTTGTAGCTTGGGTATTTTTCCCTTTAGGGAAATAATCAAAATGGTCACCAGGGTTTGGTTAATTGGGCTCAAGCTAGGCTTAAGACTCACATGCGCTTCACAACATAATAATAATAACTATGATCTCTGTGTGGGTACGACGTGTAGACAACCTCCTATGGTGTACCTTGGGCAACGCTTTGTGTCAACAGAACGGCTAATAGTCCACAAATAAGGTGACCGGACCTGGACGTCAAAGTCCCTCCCGGTCGAATTAGCTATACGATATATATATATATATATAACCTATCACAGGGTGCTATACAGTTCGAAAAATCTACCAGTTTAGTTGATAAAAGCCTTCTTTGTGATTTAGTTAATTTATGATGATGTTCTTAGATACAGCTCTATCCGATTAAATATAATTAATTTTTTTAAAGTGTTAATAAAGTTTTATGATATAAAGGTAACACAAATAATTGAATTGAATTTATAAGAATTTTCAAATTTATACTTGATGATAAAATTGCAAATAATAATAATAATAATTTGGGTGCACTGCGTCTTACTACCAATTGGGTATATCCGAATAATCAAATCAAAGTTGTGTGGTGTGGATGAGGAAAGTTTTATTTATAGGAAATGTATCTGAATTTGTTCGGAGGGATATTGGGAAACTATTGAATAGAAACAAACCTTAGTGTAAACGATCAGGATTCTAACTCCAATCGCAACGTCACTAGCAGTCTAGTCTATTGTGCCTTGGATCATGTGTCAACTGATGTGCTCTGAAACTGCATATATATATATATTATATACATATATATAGTATAAAATTTTATTAAAGATATGATAAACTTAAATGTATAAATTTATTTCAACCATAGATCTATTGAAGAAAAACAACATAGCAATTGAAAAATATACTACAAAATAAGAGCGTATAATCCGAACGGGTAGTAAGACGCGGTGCTAAATAATAATAATACAAAATAAATAGTTCATGGTAAAATACGACTAATACATTTAGTAGAAAACAACTTTCCATAACTAGTACTCAATGAATTTCAACAAATTCTTCAAAAGATAATACAATATAATTAAATTATTGATTAATTAAGACATTTGAACAATAGACACACAACACAACCTTAATTAGATCGAGCTATTTATGTATTTTTGTTGCTAGGGTGTTGGAATTGAACATTTTAATCAGATCTCAAGAACTATGTTTTGTTGGAACACATAATCTAATCTGTAATCATACCACTTTTGTTTTGTTTCTATATAGCTTATGCAAAAATGATAAAACATCCTCATCGTTGTAATGGAAATTAAAAAAAAAGTCATTTAATGCTAATGGAAACTATGGAACCATTTATTTTAAAAAGTTACTATTTACATTTTATTATGAATGAATATTTAATAAGACACTCTGAGCTTCTAAACATGAATGATATCTCAATTGTATTGTTTTGTGTTGACATACTTGACACAGAAATAATCGAAATTACTAATACAATTAGTTACTGGGAAACCCATCGACAACAAACGTTATGACGGTATCATGATCAAATTAATATTTACATAACGTAACGTTCACGTAAAGAAACTAATGTGTGATCAGGAGTCACGTAACGTAACTTTACAATTCGAGAAAAATACAAACGAAGGATTTGGCCTACTGAGAGAAAAAAAAATTGTCCACTAAAATGAAGCTGAAGCTGACAAACGGTCACCCTTAGTCAAAACATTGATCAAGGAAGACCGAGGTATGTGTGCCCTAGTTTTCCATGTGTGGACCTCACACAATCACAATATCCCTGGATGTCATACCGTACATCTTAAAAACATATTGTTGGGAAAGAACATTGGACTTGGGCAAAGAAACAGGGATAATACAAATAGAGCATGTCGATATAAATTATGTTATTTAAACTAATGTCTAAATAAACACTAAAAGACGTATATTTCTGTAATGAAATAGATAGCTAATGGAAGATCTGGGTTTGTTTAAAATAATATAATGTTTATACTCGGTTCAAATTAAACTGAGTTGGAAAAATAAAAGTACCTCAATTACTAAATTATGTTCATGTTCTACCTAATAAATACGCTAGGTACTTGACTAATTTTGACATTTGAATCCCGGCCAAGCGTACTTGGTGAGAAGGAAAGGTTGGGATGAGGCGTCTCAGATAAGTTTATGTGGTTTTCCCATTCTCTATCTACGAAATTGGCTATTTATTATCTTCGAGCCATTATATTTATCCCCAACCTTTATATTAAGTCATTCATTGAAAATATTGTACATGTAACATAATAATTAAACAAAATTTAAATGTAGGCTATAGATACATATACGTACAACCAGAATATGGACCTGTCCGTTGAGTAGGTGAAGAGGGGGTTGGGGGTGCCGCTATGCAAGGACAATGTGTTGCGGACTGCAGAACCAACAAGTAACAAGAGCAACAAAACTGTCTTCAAATGACGTCATAGTAGTTGATATGCCTAAGGTCATGTAGCCTAAATACGTTTGGCCAAAAGTTATTAAACTTCAAGTCATTAGGAACAAAAATTGAAACCGATAGTTTAACTCTAACCTTACCAACAGAGTAGGCCTAGATCCAGAAAGCCTGAATTTGACTATAACCTTACCAGCAAAGTAGGCTAAGAGCTAGTGAACCTGACTATTAATATAATATCAATAATGTTTATATGGTACATTAAGCTTAGGCCTACTTTTAATTATTGTTATCACACTATAAAACAAGCGTGGGTATAGCAAATGGTCAATCTTGATAAGATACCTTTATGTTCTATAAAATTTTACTAAAAAGTCATTTGAATAAATTGTAATATTAGTTCATATTTCAGGAGAGTGTTATCCAACCAATAAAACACCCTTTTACTTTGACTGTGTATGTTAACTAATTATTATATAAATTATACATTTCAGAACTTGTGGTCCGCATTGCATGCACACTTTGGTTTCAAAATGTTATAAATAATCAAAAATCTATTTTCTGCATCCAATCAAATATATATATTTGATTGTATGCAGAAAATGGATGTTTGAATTCACCACAGAACTAATCGATTTGTGAATCAGATCGAATCCTTTGAATCAATCTAAAAAATATATTAATCGAGGCTAAAGGATCGATTTTCGTAAAGATTGAACATTCCTATTTTAAGGTAAAACATAATTAAATTGGTCAGATCAAATCGTTCTAAAATGTTTACTTTAACCCAGGGGCGTATCCATGGGAGCGGCGGGAGGGCTGGGCCCCTTCCCCCCCCCCCCCC
>CABFWO010000096.1:266704-277253 GCA_902155825.1 Timema genevievae
ATTGTTTCTCTACAATATCAGAAGTCAGCAGTTTTTTTAGAGCTTCAGCAAAGCGTGCCAAAGCTTTGAAAGATATTTTAGTGGCAGCAGGAAAGGGCAATACTGCCCTCCACAAATACTGCGAAACAAGATGGGTGGAGAGACACGATGCTTTTTCAGTATTCCATGAATGTTTCGATTGTATCATTGAAGCATTGGAAACTATTATGAGCAACAAAGCAGAGGCAAATGGCAAAGCTACTTCTCTTCACACATGTTTATGTAAGTTTGAATTTATCATCACTCTTACCGTTATGTCAGAAATGCTATCCATGACATACATTATTTATACACTATACATTATACATTATACACTATTTATAATTATAAAGTTAAAGAATAGCTGTAAAATCGTTCATTGTTACCATGTGCTAAGAATTATTAAACATAATTCTAAATTGTGTAATCTTCGATATTTTATTTTATCCTTATACTACATAACGTAATGACCAAACTAAATGCCTATAAAGTATGAAGTATTCTTCTTACAAGCTGCATCACTGGTTAGTGGTTCATAATTATTATGAATAATCTAAAACTATGATTATTGCTGAGAATTAAGAAATACAGTTTCTTTACATATTTTCAAAAATAGGCTTTCAGATATTGAAGCCCCCCCTCCCCCAAACTCGAATCCTGCATACGCCACTGCTTTAACCATACTGTATATTATAAATTGGTATATGTATCCTCTGATTCATGAGTGCAATTATTCTATAAAATCTTTTTTGAATTATTACAAGTTGAAAGTTTTTACTTCTTTGAAAAATCATTTATTTACATTAAATGTTTTAGTTTATTCTTATAATTTTACCTATCTAAAAGTTTATATGCATTAAGTAATAGGCTATATAACTAGATTAATTTATTCTTTTTAAGCTATATTTAATTAATCATATTAGCTAAAAACTAAAAATAGCTTATCTTGTCGATAGTCAATTTAAGAGTTATTTTGGGTAGTTTTTAAAACTAAACCTTAATAAAATTCGGAGTAAATTTACTGGGAATGTGTGTATTCTAGGAATTCTAATTATTTTAAATACGCCGGAGAGGTAAATTTGACTAAAATCGTTAGAGTAATTTCAGAATGTTTGATTGACTGACCTGGAAGATGAATTCTGATTGGGTGCTATGATTATCCAGTGTTAGAAAAAACACACATAAAGAAAAAATGTATTTAGTGTCAAAATATGGTTTGGAAAAAAAATTGTCTGTAGGTTTAATACCACAGATTTCTGGCTAACGTTGCATAAAACCAACTAGCCATCGTATTAGTAGTTTTATTAACGAGACTAGTAACTCACTTTGACGTGCAGGCTGATCTCAAATCCCAGCTGAGTGTTTTGTAGGCTTTATTTTCTAAATTATTATTTTCACATTTTTCTTTCAAACTAATGCACATTTATTATAATTTCTACGTTCTACCATCTGTATCTATATATTAAAACATTAATAAGGAAATGAGTTTATCTCGAAAGGATAAATTAAATAAAGTATATTTCAACTCTAATAATGATTTAATCTTTTTACAAATAAAACAGAGCTTATTTTCTAAATGTGCTATTAAAATTTAAATAGCATATTACTTAATTATAAAACCCTTTAGTTAAAATTAATTTCGGCTTAGTACATTGAGGAATTTTTCTTTAAGCTGTACTTTTTACTAAGATAACTAATTTCATGCTCTATATGTTATTGCATGAATAAATATTGTTTTGAGCTTATACATTTTGAGATGTACCAGTATTAGGGTGAAACATTGTCTTTTTAATTATATTGTGTTTCTCTCCCAGTTCAAAGCTGCTACGTCACGAAATGACAAGGTATTGAATTCTTGTGCGTGTTTCGGTTCATTAGTGCCACATTTCAAAATGTCACGAGACGTAAATGAAAATAGTATCACCTTGTGTCGCAATAAGTGTTCGGCGGTTCATTGAATGGTATAGCAGTCGAAATGTTTGCAACACGTTGCGACACGCTACCACAAAATGTCTTGTCGCGAAACAAAATGTTGCATTTGGTGTGTGGCCAGCCTAAATGCTACATATAATGACCCCAGTTTACTATACTACGGTGTGACCTTTGGATCAAGCTGTTTAACCTACTTAAGTTACAATTGAAGACTCCAGGTTAACACACTACAATGCGACACCTGGTTAGAGCTGTTTTACCTACTTAAATTACACATGTAGACTCTAGTTTACCATATACTCACCGGCTTAACATGCCTTATATTGTAATGATAGTGCTTTCTCAAAGACTTTAGCTTATAATGCTTATCACTGTTAGAGAGCAACCTGAGCGTAATTTATTAAATTTGATTCATTGTATATTGAAAATACAAAATTATGTTATTCTCCCAATTAAGAACTGACACCTGGACACGAACCCGGAACCTTTGGCTTAGTTCACCAATGTTCTTACCAGTAAGCTATCCAGTAATCGTTCCGTACCCAGGGTCATTCTTCATTCATATTTTAAGGAATAGTCTGTGATGGACGTGTGGAAATTACCCTGGACACGTTCTCATGCCACCGATTACAAATATAGAAGTTGTGGCACCTTAAAGTTGGTGATCCTTAGGCGATAGTTTCAGGTTAAATATAACTTTAAAGCTAATACTTTCCAAATTTCTAGAATATCCAGGTTCTACACCTATGTATGGTTACTCTAGGCACGTATTGCTATAATTCCTATCATGTGTTCTCTTAAATATAGAATTTTCACTAATTCTTATTTCCCGATTATGAAGAGGTCGGTCGGAATTCAAATACCGATCAGATGAACTGAGGGTAATTTATCATAAATGACTTCCTACTCTCCTTTCACATAACTGAGGGTAAACTTATCTTAAATGTCACTTTCTTAACCCCTATCCTATTGGTGTGGATAGGTGAAGATCCCAAAAGGGTAATAATACTGGGAAATATGTTCAATTTTAATTTAAAAAGCCTATAAAATGTCGGAAAAATTTTAACAATAATACTACATTTAGAAGTTGGGGTGTTGCTTGAATTTTATTTTATTTTTCTGTGAGAGCTCATCATAATCCCACTCAACCCTCTCACCACCCCCTATCGTTTGTCCGCGACTGCTTATTCAGTATATCCGCAGCTACCCTCCATATCTGAAGACCGTATCCTCCATCCGCAACCCGGGGAGCGCTGCTGTGCGGTGGTAATATGAACCCACAAGACGGTGATGTGCAAACTTTTCGCTGCTGAAATGTAATAACTTACTTCTTGTGGGCAAAAAAAAAAGTTATTCTTAGTACTGTAGCTAAGGAAAAAGAGTGTTAAAACTAATAATACACATCTATATTCAAAGAGGTTCGTGTTTAATTGATTGATAGCATGCTCTTTAACAAAACAATAATATCTATACGTGGGAAGACACACCCATTCAACTTTTATCTTGTTATGTTATGTAAAACAATCATTCACGCACACATGGATGTATACCTATATGTATATATATAAAACACTCGAAAACTTTATATATATATATATATATATATAGCTATGTCTGATTAAGTTTCTAGTGTTTACACTGCAGTTGGAGCACAAGTATCGGCTAAGTATTGAAACATGAACAGAGTAATTCTCTCATTGCTGGGATTCAGCCTTGTTGGTAATTAGGCTATTTTATTTCAAATAAAAGGGGCGGGGAGGGACTTCTAGTCTTAGAATCCATCTGAAATGTCAGCGTATTTACACTAACACGGTGGGTAAGAGGAAGTTAAAATTCTAGAGGAAATATACCTAAATGTGTGTGAAAGTAGATTGAGGAAATGATCTGTAGGACTAGAGGGGACTAATTAAAATATAATCTACCAAGATTTGGCCCCCAACGTTCCCACCGCACAGTGCGGCCAAATCCCGAAAAGCTCGCCAAAACCTATAGTGAACCTCGATTCAAACAAAAATTGGTATACAAGGGTTTTAGAGGTCGCTGATTACGAATCCAAATTCAAAATTACTGTAAACAAAATGGCGAATCCAAAATGGTGACCGCATATTTGAAAAATATATCAAACCATGTTGAAAACTAATATATGGGAGTTTTAGGGGGTCGCTGATTATGAATCTAAAGTTAAAATCACTGTAAACAAAATGGCCGCCACACATAAGAATAATATATCGGACTCTAATGAAGATTAATACATGAGATTTTTTAAAGATTCGAAAGTTTGAGTAAGCAACTACAACGCCTTAACTCAGAAAAAAATATTCAGGTTGCAACGACACCCTAGATGTAATATGAAAATACTTTTTTCTTTACTGGTAAAACACGTTTAGAACAGTTCGAGGACATTTGTTCAAACATATCATGCCACTAAAAAAAAGGAGCTGAAATCAATTTGGCGCATACATATCAATTAATATTTAACCAGCTTCCTACTGATTTGGTTCTTCTTGTTATAAATTATCTTGATCATTACTTTTAATATTGTCTAAACAGCTATCGTTATATTTATTAGTCACAAAAAAGCAACTAGGAAAACTTACGAATATTAAGAAAATGTATAAATAAAAATAAAAAAATTTGGTAAAATTGAGATTTTACTAGATTATATGATCATATTTGGTTCTTTGTACATAACATATAAGCCAGATGCTTCACAAATCCTTCAAAGTAGGATCATACCAAAATATGCCATATTATTACTAATTCCCTGGGTTTTTAATGCATTATTATGAAGACATTTAAATATATAGGCCTTTATTATGCGTTTATCTTGTGAGGTCGCACCCGAGCTTTGGACTGTGCACCTCGGGATTACGGTGATGGCGTCGTCTGCGTGTGCAACGCTGAGTACTGTGACAAGCTGGAAGACATCACCGAGCAAGATCTCTCCCAGGGGAACTACCTCCTCTATACGTCCAGCAAGGCCGGAGACCGACTGGCCAAGTCTGTCAACGTGTTTGAGGCCTCAGGTGAGATGACGACAGGTGTTTATCAAAACACCCCTGGTCCCCTGTTTTACTATCTTCGTTGGATGATCATGATTAATTCATTATTTAGCTAGTGAAAGAAAAGGTCCTAACCAATTCATCTGACAAAACATCAAGATTTCGCCGAGATGCTAGTAAAGAGTTTGTAACATTTGATAGAAAATTATCTCCAAGATAAACCATTAAACCAAATTCCATAGAAATCATCAAACAAAATTGTTTCTAAGAGGTACATGTAACTCCTATATCTTTGAAGGTGCCAATTTTACAATGACTAATTACAATGAGCTAGCTCACTGTGGAGCCAAACAAGGTAGGCTTATAATTTTTGAGGTAAACGAGGGAGACATATTTTATTTTATTTTTATGTGGTACTCAGTCATTCAAGAGTGTCTCAAGTCCAATATCTTAGCTCAGCTGATAGACAGACTAAGGATCCCGGGTCTGATTCCCGGCATGGCTAAAAAAATATTATAATTGGTGAAATTAGGATTTCCCCTTTCATAGCAATGAATTAATGGCTGGGAGGGTTGAGTATTTTGTAAGTTATAAAATTAAGTGCTGATATAATCAGTTGGATTAGAAAGAGCACGATAAATAACTCAAATAGATACAGTCGAACTTTATTAAAGTTGTTTTGGATATTAGAAATTTGTGGATCGGGTTGCATAATGTTATTGCTCAGGTAGCAATCTGTGTTTGCAGTTTATTATCTTATACTTGTCTTAGAATATCTGCAAACTTATAACCCTCCAGTTACCTTCATATCTTGAGTGAATTCATATTTTTTATGGTGATTGAAGAGCAATGAAGTGTTTGATATAGAAAAGACCCTTTTCCTTTTTGGGTGTCAGTTTCAAATAAAACAGCCTCAACTTACCTTAAATTTCACAAACGTAGTCAAGATTTGACCCTGAAAACCTTAATTTTACCTCAATTTGTTGCACTGAAAATGGTGTTAATCTTCAGCTCGAACCAATCCTGAAATAATTATTTAAAATGTCCAAAATAAATCTTGTGAATATAAGTGTTTGAAACCGTTCTTTATTTTCATCCTGCAGCCACAGCACCCGAAGAACCTGTGTTCTACCGCCTTAACGCCGATGTCACGTATCAGGAGATCATGGGATTTGGAGGAGCTCTCACGGACTCAACAGGACTCAACATCATGAGCTTGAGCGATGATGCTAGAGAAAAACTACTCCAGTAAGAAACAACACATCCAACACAAGATTACTAACTGTAGATATATTTTAGTTGTAAAAACTAAAGCAATGCTCACCCAGATCATTCCTGATGTGCTCTTTTGTGTTACAGACAAACATGTTATCTTGTTGTTGTTTTATGCTATGATAAATATGATAGTGTCATCCTATATTTTGGGAATTTATATTACGACATAGATCAACCTTTTTTTTTAATTCGGCTCATAAGCATTTGAATATGTCTTTTCTTCCATAAGTATTTTGAATAATGAGTACTGACATTTTGTACGGAATTTATTATTAGGTTAAGAAATGAAGATGTGTTACAGAAAGGCCGAATATTCTATCAAAAGCAGTTATTTTATCTACAGACGTTTTGTATATACAGTAAAACCTTGGATTGCGAGCATAATTCGTTTCGTAAACGTGTTCGTAATACAAAGCACTCGTATATCAAAGTGATTTTCCCCCATAAGAAATAATGGAAACTCAGATGATTCGTCCCACAACCCAAAAATATTTAATCTAAAAATGATTAATACCTTTTTTATTTTCGTTATTTAAATGTAACTGTACTGTAATAAAATTTATTTATTAAATTTAATGGTGGCTGGTGTGAGGTGGACGAGAGAGATATGAGGAGGAGGTGTGTTATTGTTTAGGACGACTTTCACTGTCACTAACGGAATCACCACTATATGTTGGATCACTCAAATATTTTTCTTTTTGTGCGACTTTAACAAAGAACTTATCCAATGACACTGCTCGGCAGACAAAGCGTAACCGTAGTACTACTCATATTGCAAGATATCGCTCGTTTATCAAGTTAAAATTTATTGAAAATTTTTGCTCGTCTTACAAAACACTCGCAGACCAAGTTACTCGCAATCCAAGGTTTTACCGTATACACATTTACTAGAAAAATCTAAATGTGTTGAAAACGGATCAAATATTCCAGTTCGAAAGGTAAACGTAATATTTCAAAGAAACGCTTTTTAGCTAAACACATGGGAGTCTGTCAAAAAATTTGCTAAAAACACAAAGATGCAAATGCCTATCACTGTCGGTGAAAATTGCCGGTAGAAATTTATAAGCGATTCAAATTAACACCACCTTCAAAAGTATTTATGAATAAATGTAAAAGTTTATTTAACTAAACTTCAAGTATCATGATTATTCGCCCACGTGGCTGAGGTGGACTAGAAGTGTATTTCCCAATAGGCTGCACAGTCATGTTCTTCTTAATGATGTTGAAATGTTATAACTCTACTGGGAAACCATGTCTCTTTCCTAAACAAATGTCCGCAAATTCAGCACCCAAACGATGGTAATTACTAATTAGCTAAGACCCGTATTGATGGTTGCATGGTTTAACATAAGACTATTTTACCGAAAATTCTGGTACATTTCTTATAAATACTACCTTTATACACATTAGCATTTGACATGTATGTGTATAATCATAATGAGTAATGAGACGTGGTGAAATAAAAATTAGTAGCTAAGATCTTATAAAAATTATGTAAGCGAGACTTGGGAACTAATTTCCCTACCCGGACCTCACTTGCCTTTGTCCTTTTTCCAACGGATTAGGAAAGCTTTAGTAAATTTTTACCATTTTGAGATGAATCTATCGGTTGTTTTTAGCTGCGTTCCCACCATCTTGACCTATCTGAAGCTCTCTCGGAACATCTAATAGCGTTCTAAGCTCCACGCTTCCGAAGAACAGATTTGAGGTGGAATCGGACGTAAGACCCTTTTGAGTTGGAGCCTAACTATTAAGCTCCTTTAATCAGAACAAGGGGTTCACCACTTTTTATATTGATCTTTACTTTAGAATAAAACTTTCCATTACAGTTTTTAATTTAAATACAATAAAAACTCTATCGGGAAAGATGTACACGAGTACCAGCAATATTTAAAAAAAAACAATTGCCTATAGGCTCGACTCGAGGTAGGGAATTTAATAATTTAATATATGTGCATAAGTTCGTCGCATAGCCGAGCCAATACAAATCCTTAAACTATGATTAGATGATATGAGCTAAATGTTAAGGTATTTTTTTTTTTTAAAGTCAAGTCTTGTGATGATATATCCTTATTTTCAGAAAGTGTTGGGTTTTTATTTTTTTTATCACTGTCATAGTTCCTTCACAGTATTGTTTTGGCGGTTCCAGGACTTATTTTGGCGAAGGAGGTTCTCAGTACCTTTACCTCAGGGTTCCAATTGGAGCCTCTGACTTCTCTCTTGAGTACTATACATACGATGACGTGGATGGTGACGTTAACTGGGATAACTTTGCTCTTAGAGATGAGGACTACAAGTATAAGGTAGGTCGCCAGGTGAACATTTTTCAAGTAATTTATGTCATTTATGTCGAGAATGTCCTCTTACGTCTAGTCTCTTAGAGGTATTGAAGATTTAAAATGAATGACAGAGTTCTCAGAGCTCATATTTAAGAGACTGTCTCACCCACTAGATATTAAATAGCTTAGGTGGGTAAAATAGTTTGAACCAGGCTCCACATCTTAGTGTGTAAGTATATTAAATATATATAATGCGTTCTGCCCTTTTATATATATATATAATGCGTTCTGCCCCTATATATAATGCGTTTTTCCCTTATATATAATGTGTTTTGCCCTTTTATATATATAATGCGTTCTGCCCTTATATATATATATATAATATGCGTTCTGCCCTTATATATATAGAGGGGTTGATTTTTAAAGTTTTATGTACCGGAACGCACTACTGGGAGAAGTTTTTTTTAATTTAAACTTCAAAAGACGTATTTTTAAGCCAATATTTTCTTCTATAAGCAGAAGAAAATGTTTTAAAATTTATTATGATGTGATTGTATTTTAATGTTTTTCAATTAAATTTAATGCAAATTCTCACCAGACGTTTAATTTAATTTTGATTTTTTTTACTAATAGTTTTACTATAAAAAAAACGGGAATGATAGGAGCGATTATAAATTTAAAGTCATAGATTATACAAAACAAAATATGATTATAATTTTTACAGATGTATTTTGAATTTAAAATATAAATAGGCTATTATACATAATATTAAAAAAATGACTGTCCATTTTAGAAGCAACTCCACAGTCGTTCCATGTTTTCATCACATTCAATGCCTCTAGACCTTTCCTTACTTTGAGTGTCTATGGCAGAATGCCGTCCTGAAACAAGCCACGAGTCAACATACTTGGGAGGGATTAAAAAACGAAGAGGGGGTCCATTTATTCTTATAAATAAAAGACCAGAGACGGTTGTTGTCTTAAAAGATGTTCTTAGTGATGTCATAATCAAATTAATCTGGGAGAAACCCCTCTCGCATTCACTGGAAAATAATATAGCAACTGACTTGATTATATTCTTCAATACAACAAGACTGTCCGGAAATGTCTTACTATATACATTTTCCTGGAAAATCCCAATTAATTGTCTTTCATTGAGTTTGAACTTGGCAGCGAGCTTCTTCATTTATTTTCCCCATAAGCTATTTGCACATATTTGGGGCAGTTTTTCATGTTTATTACTCTTATCAAGTTAACAATCTTCTAATCTTGTTCACTCAGCAGTCTCTTTTCAATTGAGGGTTCCAATGCTTTGTAGAACTTCTCAGGATCTAAAGAATCATTATTCTTGCATCCTTCCCTTTTATGAAGAGGAACTCCCACAAAAACAAAATTTTGTACTGCTTCTAGGGCCGTGTTATAATAAATACCTGGTAGTGATGTTCTACTTTCAAATACAGAGACTGTTAATTTCAATTTTCCGTTTGCAAAGTCTAGGTCAACATTTCGATGCTGCAAATCCTCGCTCAACTCAGTTCCTGTAACGCATCGCACATCAAGCCAAGATTTAAAATGAAGTTTGCATCGGTAATGTTATTCAGTGATACAAGATTGCGTGTTAGGGAACGTATCTGTCATTGTTGGGCACATAAGCTCTTGTTCACATAAGTAGCTATTTTTCAAATAAAATACCGCACTTATGTATGTAAATGATTTGTTAATCACGTCTTTCTAAAGAGATTTTTTCTGAATTTCGTGTTTGCCTTAATAAAGGTACTGGAACGCCGTTTCGCCGCGTTCCGTCAGAAGTTAAGCTCTGTATATATATATATATATATATATATATATAATGCAGGAGGCATTTATATATATATAAGAAGGTAGAGTTGTGTCATTTGTCTTAATTCCACTGTATTCTAATTCAGAATGCATTATATAATCATATAAGAGGGTAGAGATATATTGCTTATCCTATTTCCATTGTCTTCTAATGCAGAGCACGTAAATATATATATATATATTTATATATATAAAGAGACAGCCT
>CABFWO010000096.1:277956-290154 GCA_902155825.1 Timema genevievae
GGGGGGGTTATGTATGTATGTGTAGGGTAATGTATGTTATTGTATAATTATCATTAATTGATTCCAACTTTCACGCCTTCTTCTTTATGAACAGTATTTCTCTATTGGGTGGTCCAGGACTAACGATTTTTATATGTGAGATTGAAAATGTTGCCTTCAGATGCCAGTTATCAAGCGCGCCTTTGATATCAGAGGACAGCCCATTAAGTTGTTCGGCGCTGCCTGGTCGGCTCCCTGGTGGATGAAGAAGAACGGCACGGAGTTTGGATTCAGCTATCTTTTGGAAGAGTACTACCAGGCGTGGGCAGACTATTACGTCAAGTGAGTCAAACTGCAGCAGACAAACTTTTAAGAGTTATTCATTCTGGGGACCATCTGTTTTAATCTAAAGGCTTAGATCTTATACGGGTAACGTGGATTTTAATTTTTTCCAAACATGTTAACGGTAATATATGGTAGCTCTGATTTAAAATATTGCTTGAATATACCAGTTATCAAGTGATCGAGAGAATCCTCCTCGACATCGTCATATTTCCTTAGATAACCCACTAGGAGGACTGTTTATTTCCCCCACAAACAAGATAGTATGCGCCCCATATGGGGATAAACAATTCAGAAAAAACTTTTTATTTATTGACATTTATGTTTTGCTCCCGAGAACCCCTAAGGGTTGGTGAGAGTATTTATTTTCTGTATTATGTTTACTTATAAGTTTCATTCAATGTATGTTTACCAAAAATAAATAACTTATGAAAGAAAAAGATAACCCACTAATACTTTGTAAGAAGAATTTTTTTTAAAATTATTATTTAAAGCTAGATATACGACTAATAAGGTTTTAAAATACAATTTCCCTCTAGCTTGACAATGCGATTTCACATCATCTCCTAGTTGGCTGATCAGATTAACTTAGTCTCTGTAATTGCCTGGACCTATGCATGAAGCGATTTTAGTCAAAGTTGGTTTTACAGCTCTTACTTAACTACAGTATAAATCACAGATTTATAAAACTGTGGATTGAATTATTCTTGCCCACGGGAGAGGAAGGAGGTTCTCTGTAATAAGTTTTCGTGAATTGAAGCCCTCTGTCACTAGATAGCCAACTACTTTAACAAACCATTTGTGGTAGAATGGCGAATCCAGCACCAGATTTCAGAGCTCTGTATCTATTAAGAATTTTCCATTCCAATCCATAACCTTTCTTGCCAGTCCGGACTCGAGCTCTGGCAACAATAACATATTTTACCCTTAACAATGTGATTAACATTTCCATACTGGTTTAATTTGTATTCATGTCAGTCCAAATCCTCATCTTGTATTTTTAGATAGCTAAAGACTGGATGGGATGACTGAATTAATAGCTAACCTCATTATGACCTAGGGGACAAAGTGTAACAAATTCTATACACAAACGTATGTAAATAATTACTCAAAGGGGACGTAGATGGCTTTGGGTCAAAGCATGTTGTGTCTATTTTGTTAGTATTTGCTAGAATATGGAATATGCCATGAAGATGAATCATTCGCTGATCTCACAACGAGGTATGGATCATAATTAATACTATGGCAGAAGGCGTAAGTAAAGGAATGGCAATGGTTAGTCAAAAAGTACTGTAGCTTCTTAAATGGTCATAATAGATTTATCAATATAATTGTAATATCGTATGTAAACAGGTACTTTGACGCGTATAAGAACGAAAACATTTCGTTCTGGGGGCTGTCTGCACAAAACGAGCCCACCCAGGCCTACAACAATCCCTCGTGGATATTTAGCATGGGTTGGAGCGCTGAGCAACAGAGGGACTGGATCGCGGAGCACCTGGGACCTACACTACAACGTGGGGGGTACGGAGATCTGGAGCTTATGACGCTGGACGACAACAGAGTGTGGCTGCCCGAGTGGGTGGAGACGGTGAGTACCTGAATAGTAATTATTTTTTATAAGGGCCTGAGATGAATCTCACTAGTTTAAACGACACGGCACACTCTCAAAATGCCATAAAAGGAGTCGGTTTTAAAATAATCGGTAGCTTACTGTGCACAGATCAGTCAATGTTAATTCTAGTACTTCAACTCTTGCCTAAATTAATAGTCCCTTGATTTCTTGTTTGTTTATCTTTCCAAACTCACGCTGCCAAGGAGATTTATATATTAAATTGGCATTGTTACAATATATAGAGCAATAGGAAGCGTCGGAGGCCCTTGAAACGTATTGGGGTGTTTGACCCGTTCGCCATGGAATAAGCCAGCGTTTATTAGGCCCATCTAGATTGTTCATTTAAATATACTTGCCTCATTTCGACGTGTAGTACACGCGACGTCTAAACGCAGTCTAGAAAACAAGGCTGACACCTACTGATATGTATTTGTTAGTAGGTTTATGTGCTACTATTCTAAGATCAAGTTTCAAACCATCATCAAAGAAACCTCGGAGTGTGTGCGGTGCAATTTTGGCTAAAGTATGTTGAACTTTTATCGTTCGTGTGTATATATTTTGTTAATTTTAGAGGATTCTGTTTACGTTGAACTAAGATATCATATTACTGAGGCATAGTTATAACAATTCACTTTGTAGTATTCTTGTTACTGTGGACATAAAATACTACTTCAGAGATGTTTCAAATTTTTCAAACTTATATATCTTGTATTAATATATGTTCCAAAATATAAACAGAAATTGGCAGTTGGACCAAGGTTGAATGTGTTAATCATAGTTTCCTTTCCTACTCACCAATTACTAGTCATATTCTTACTTCAGCTTAAATCCGTGATATGTTGCAGGTTTTGGAGAACGAGAACACTAACAGCTATGTTTCTGGTATTGGCTTGCACTGGTACACTGATGGATCCACTGATCCTAGCATCATCGACCAGACCCATGAGCTTTTCCCTGACAAGTTCATCTTCTACACTGAAGCGTGCGAATGTAAGTTGGTCATTGGGTACCTAACTCGTGAGGGTACAATGCTCTATTGATGATATCATCATCCACCAGGCCAACGAGCTTTTCATTACCAAGTTCCTCTTCTACACTGAAGCGTGCGAATTTAAGTTGGTCATTGGGTACCTAACTCGTGAGGGTACAATGCTCTATTGATGATATCATCATCCACCAGGCCAACGAGCTTTTCATTACCAAGTTTCTCTTCTACACTGAAGCGTGCGAATGTAAGTTGGTCATTGGGTACCTAACTCGTGAGGGTACAATGCTCTATTGATTATATCATCATCCACCAGGCCAACGAGCTTTTCATTACCAAGTTCCTCTTCTACATTTAGGTCATTGGTGAATATAATAAGTTATATCTACACGCTCTTTAAGGATCCATGTGCCATAAAGAGTTTATAATCTTTTAGAGACCCTAGTTCCTATTCTGGAAACATTTATATCGGGTGTATTGATATTCTTGTGTATTAAAGAAAGCTCTAATTATTTCGAACCATACGTGGTTGGACTACGTACTTTAAAAATAGGAGAGGCAAAAGAAATACACACAAAAAATACATTGGTAGTTTATTTTTTCTACATCAATGTGCACATAATGTTTTATATTTTTTTGATGAAGAAGGGTGTTTTACACTGATGGTGCAGTAGTAAGGAACTAAGAAAAGTGTGTTGATATTATTGGATAAGTGTTATATAATTTGTATTTAATACAACACTTCATATATTTTATTTCAGTGGTTCAAGTGACCCGTGATACACTCGGGGATTGGACAGTCGGGGAGCATTATGGTAACAGCATGTTCCAGGTGAGAGCATATGCATGTGGTAATATATATACACGAGTATTCTAGTTACTTAGCTATTGTAGAGCATGTAGTCTAGCAAAGGGCCAGCGCTAGGGTTTTATGTTCCCTAGGGGAGACTTTAAATTTGAGCCCCAGCTGTATTCTGTACAAAATAAATAAACTGCATTCCTGTGAGATGCTAAATAACAATGGGGTACCAAAATATCGGACAGATAAAAATAGATAAATTAATAAATGATAAGTTATATATGTGTATATTCTTAGTATAAGATCAAATATTTAGATGTTATTTCTTTATTTAGAAATTATTCTTAGCTTATTTAACTTAAATAATTATTTTTAAACATTTAAAAAAAACTACATTTTATTGGAATGCGCTCCTAGGACCTTTGCGTGGTAGGCTACCACCTAGGTTCGTATAATTGATGGGCCGGCCCTGGTCTAGGATGTCTCTGGTGAAAATATATGCCCATAATACAATCTCTTTCCCATATAGACTAAATGCAACTTAAAAATTGTGAGATTATACAAACATCAATCTAGTGAAAGAGGGTGGATCAGCTAGAGACAATCTGGATACAGAGAGTGCATAGTGTATAAGCCACCCACAACATTCCAGGCATTCAACCACTGGGTGAACGCCTGGGCTGACTGGAACATGGCCATCAACGAAGACGGAGGCCCGTCCACCTACGGCTACAACGCCGCCATCATTGTGAACGCCACAGGGGACGAGTTCTACAAGCAGCCGCCATATTACTTCCAGACACACTTCTCTGCCTTTGTCCCACCGGGCTCTAAGAGGATAGAGATGACTATGGAGAACGGAGTGAGCCCGTTTATGAGCGTTGCCTTTCTCACTCCAGAATCTACTATTGTGACGGTCATCATGAACCCGTGAGGATTTCAATGGTTTTATAAATAATATATATGAATCATATGTAAAGGAAATTAAAGGGGGGAAGCTTTAAGCTGTCTATCCCCCTCAATTTTAGATGAATAACGAAGGTGCATATTTGGGAACTTCCACTGATACTTTAGTTTAGAATCCAGTGGTTATCAACCTTTTTTTGGTTTACGGCACACAATTGTTTGTGAGTCCTTGCTGCACACTGAACATAAAAAAAAGATTGCAATATTACGGGAGACTCAGGTATTTCCAGAGAGTTTTCTTAGTTTGAGAGGAAATGTGTGTTTGTGTCCTCTACTTGACTAAGAATTGTATGTTTGTAATAGAAACGACAAGCTCAAGTTTCTCATTAATTACTCAACTCTTTGATTGGATGGGAATATATAGAATAAAAATTTATATCTATAAATAAAACCTCTTTTCGCTTCATGAGGTATTATATTTGGACGGAACGAACAAAATATGGCTTTTACAATGAAAAGAAGAACTTACTTGCTGTCCACCTTTCCTGTACCTTCTTCCAAATATAATACAATTACCTCATAAAGTGAAAAGAGGTTTTCCTTAAAGAGACGTAGTTTCGCATCCAATGTTCATTTTCTGTGTTTGTCTTTTATGTTATTCTTTTATCATGTTCTTATCTAACAGTCCTATCATTCTTTAAAATTTCCTTTTTCTCCCTTTTGTGTTTTTTGGTTTCCTCTTTTGGGAAGTTGCGTTGCACGCTTCACAATCCCCCCTGATGAGTTCCAATAGAATGAAACCCAACCCAGGGGATTGGGCGGTATTGATCAATTTTCTTCGAGAGGCAACCATTACCTCTTTGTTCAATGGCAGCAAAGTAAAGTGTGAACTGATTTCTTCTTTTCATTGTAAAGGCCATATTGTGTTTGTTCTTTTATATGTTTCTATCCATCTTTCCTATACATTCTTCAAAATAAAATACAAGTCTTTGATTGTAAGCAATTAAATTCTCTGGAAAATAAATATATTGTAACTCGGGAGAATTGTAGGTGGGGGGGCTGTACACAAGTTACATTGTGAGTCGCGAGTTATTTTCAAGATCTTGGGGTAAGCTGTTGATTAAACATGATTGAAAACATACAAGGAATACTCAAGGTTCTGATATTTACAATAAAACAAACACATACACTGGCTAAGTTACAATTTAAACAGTTACTAAATTATCTAATAAGATGGGCACACACTTAAAATAGAATTAAATTAAATAAAAAATTAATAACTATGAAACACATATTAATTATTTAAATATTTAAAGTATCTAGTTACTAGTAATGTTTATTTTCAACACAAGTTCACTAGTTAACAGTTAATGTCAACGTCATTTGTGTCATTCATGTAAGTCCTCCACTTGATTTTGCGCACGACACACCAAGCTAGCCCGCACTACATGAATCCCAGACACAATGACCCACTAACAGGACATGCTAGCCCACTCCCGGACATGCTAGTATGCTCACCTGGACGCAATGGTCCACTCCCGGATACGCTGATCCACTCACTGGACAAGCTGGCTCACTCCCTGACATGCTGGCCCAAAAATTTTTTCGCATGCAAATTTCTAAAAAACTAGATGCCTCTAGAAGCTATTTATAGTGTGGTCTTGGCCTGAAAACCTTTTTGAAAACTAAACACCTCTACAAACTGATTGGAGTAATCCTTCAGGGTGATTTTTCAGCTTCATATTAGAGAAAACCAGAGAGCCACAAAATAATTTTGGGATGGAGGGCACAAGGGGCAAATTCTTTCCAGGATATCTTCCCGCACACCTAGTTTCTTCACCACATAACTAACTTAAAGTTCCCTACATTAGAAAACGCCACCTGCTTAGTCTCTTAAATTGGTTTGTTATGATTCTTCTGGGTAGACAAAGAATATCCAGAAATAATTTTTAGCAAAAATGTGTTCTTTTTGCATACTGTACACACATTTTGCTAAAATAACTAGTACTCAATTTTTTTACATTCTAAAGTAATTTTTTAGCAGTTGTATTTTTAGAGGGTGTACAATTTTAAGCCTCTTGCTAATCTTGCTGTACACACATGGTGATTCAGATATTTATCAAACCAACTTGGGAATAATCTGGTTCAAATTTGGATGGGGTTAAGTATTCCCAGTACTTAAAAAAAATAGTGGGGTGCAAGTGTCTCAGTACTTTTAATGATACTAGGATCACAATCGACTTAAGGTTCATTTAAATTTCACATAACATAATGGTTCTGATCTAATGTTAAGTGAAGGGTACCATGTCGTTTAGAGAGGAAATCACGTTGCTATTTAGTACTTCATTTGTTTGTTTATAATATGCAGACAAATACTTTGGTAAGAAATTTTTCCCCACTTTTACGAACTATAAAATGTCCTAGCGTTATGTTACACTCTATTTTATGTATCCAGTAAGCTTCTTTTGCAAGTACTTTTAGCCTAATCATCCCTAAATGAATGGGTTTAATTTTAGTGTTTTCAAAAAGTACAAATTCCTTGTTTGTGCTTTGCTCTAGTTGTTATAATAAGTTATGTGAATCCTGATAACATACTAAGTTTCTGTACTGAATCTTAAGCAAACACCGTTAAATGAATGTTATGTTGATTGTGACCCCAGCCTAAATGGCCCTTTTCGCCAATGCCATAATCAGGAAATTTACTATGGATTTTTTTTTTTTTTTTTGCACTTGATTCTACTACTCAAATGCTTACCACATATTTACACTATTGGGATTAGGATGAGGAAAATATTATTTAGTGGAAATGTATTTGCACGTTCTCAGAGGAAAAGAAGGAAAAGAAAAAATTAAGGGAAAACCAGCCTCAGTGTACTCAACTGAGATTTGAACCATATTAACACATCCTCCCAAGCAGCAAGGTGTTGGTGTCATTATTTTAGTGAATTCCATGAAGCAAAAATAAAATTGTGATAATCTGAGAATCTCTGAGAGTACACAATTGAAATAAAAGAAAGCTTTTTTAGAATACAATTTGACAACATACTTAAGAGAACCGTTATTGTAAGATTTACTTGACTAACGATATTCATTATTTCCATAATAAATGGATATGCATTTAAATTTAGCACTGCATATCAACTATTATTTTATTTTAAGCTATTTCAGTTGTACAGGTTTAATCACCCTCCATATAACTCATATACAGCCCTACTTTCAACTAATAGTTCCAATAAATAGCCTGTACAAACAAGGGATTTTAACTACATAAAATATCCCCATTAATTGTAATAATTAATTTTGAATAGAAAAATGTGTTCCTATTGAATGGAATTTACTTTGAAACATCGGCAGAAAAATAACAATCACTATCATTTTAAAGATTCATGAGGTGTTATAATATTTATAAGAAGTTTACATAAGAGTGTTTAAAACCAAGTGATTTTAGTAAAACCACATGAATATTTTTGTTCCAGAACTGATCTAGCTTTATGGACGGTAATTCAAGCTCCAGGACAAGGCTATGTGAGCGTTGGAATTCCAAAAAGGAGCATCAACACTATAGTATATCAGAACTAGCACAAAATATATGTTTAGATATATAACATTTCAGTTCATTTTTATATCATTTATTGTATTTCAATATAGATAGTTATTCAGAATGTTTCAAACCAAACCTTAGTTTAAACAAAAATAAATGATATTTTTTGAACTAAAAGTGATGTAGTCAAAAGACAATTAAAAGCCATTGAACATGTTATTTAATATTCTTATTGTGGTTTTACCACACAAAATGTATCCATACTTTCTTCATAAAGATTCATAATCTAGTCTTAAATAAACCCTGCATTCTGAGCAAGTAATTTTGTAACACACTGTGTGTGTGCACTATTTAAAATATTAGTTTCCAAACACCACTCCTTTTTATGTTCTTGGTATTTTCTTCACATACTTTCCAGGGATCTTTTACATGATAGTCTGACTTAAAAAACTATGACAGGCATAACATCCAGTCCCTGGCCATTAATTTATCACTTTGAAAGGCTAAACCCACGTTTTACCAAGGATAAATGTTCGGCCATGCCAGGAATCAAATCCGAGATCCTTTGCTCAGTAGAGAGACATGCTATCAACTGAGCTAAGGTGTCGGATACTTTTAGATTCTAAATTAACATAATTTATTTTACTTTTATCTGCATTTGTTTCATTTCCGTTGAAAGTTTTTGTAATCTTCCCTCTTTTTCACGGGCTGGTTGTAAGCTACATTCCAAAGTTTCTGTAATCTTCCTGCCTTTTCGTGGGGTGGTTGCAAGCTACATTCCTTTATCTTATCAGTCATCACTAAGGCTGGGAGTAGACCCCGTGGGTAAGCCTGTAACACCCACACTTGTTGCAAGCTACATTCCTTTATCTTATCAGTCATCACTAAGGCTGGGAGTAGACCCTGTGGGTAAGCCTGTAACACCCACACTTGTTGCAAGCTACATTCCTTTATCTTATCAGTCATCACTAAGGCTGGGAGTAGACCCTGTGGGTAAGCCTGTAACACCCACACTTGTTGCAAACAGATGAAATCTGTTGTCTCCCTGTGTCTGGCTAGCTCTTTATTTCTCTAACTGTGTCAGGTGATAGAAAAGTACCCAATGATTGGTCATATCAATATGGAGATTAGAGTATGTATTGGAGGGAGAAAATGTTATAAAGATACCACCCATGGCTTTTACTGACTGTTCAATCGCAAAGTATTGCTCAAGGAGACCTCAGATTGTCATCGTCGTCGTTTATTATTTATATGGTTATATATAATATGTTTATTTATATATGTATATATATTTATTTATAAATATGTTCATATATATTTATTTATATAATATTTATGTTTATTTATATATATTTATAAACATATAAATAATAAACAAAAAAAATTACAATCTGAGGAATATTTATTTATTTATTTTTATTTATATATATATATTATTAATTATTAATAATTTATTAATTATTAATTATTAATAAATTATTAATTATTAATAATTTATTAATTATTAATATATGTTAATATATATAAATCGTATTTTCATGTTTTCGTGTTATCATGTTATCATGCTTTCGTGTTTTCACGTTTTCATGTTATCGCGTTTTCGTATTATCGCGTTTCCACGTTATCATGTTTTCGTGTTAACGTTTATTTTTATGCTTATGTTGTTTATGTTGTAGTCATTATTATTATTATTATTATTATTATTGTTATTATTATTATTAAATAGTTAACTCAAGAGTGTACAACCCAAATGGGTAGTAAGACGCAGTGCTAAAAAAAAAAAGTCAAGTCAAGGAAACATGATTGGTTCAACAGCAGTGATTTGCAGGTATAAGTTTCCAGCAGAACGTATTTCATATCAAAAGAAAAATCATCATAACTGATAGTAGCTAAATGCACACATTAACTAGTTATTACATTAGTGGCATAAAAAGAACTATCCAATCATCATTTTATATGTGAATATAACTAAGAAAAATAGTGACAACATTTTATTATGTAAAAAAAAAAGTTTCTCTATTTATTTTTATTTTTTTGGTCAACGCGTCTCAGTAGCCATTCGGGTTACACACATATGAACATATTATATTAATATATAAGGAATGAGTAAGGTTAAATTTAGTGGAAGTTTACCCACATTTGAATAAAGGGAGTATGTATCACCATTTAGGAAAATCCACCCTCGGTATATCCGACAGATATTTGAATCTCAATCTCCTTGTGATTGACAGTCAAGTTTATTGTGAGAGTGTGAAGCCTTTGACCACTTGGAACAATGATGAAGGTGAGTTTCCCTACAAAACTAAGTACAAGATTACCCCAAACATCTGGCTTACTAAACAATGAAAAAAGAAAAGCAAAAGACTTTAGACTCCTCTATAAAGTTTCTGGTTCTTTATCTTATTAGTGCTTAACATTTTTTTCTTATACCCTATAGATATTTCGATAGTGTTCACAAACTATGAATTCCAAGTCAAGTGGCATTGTCTCAAAAAATAAACTTTGTCCAATCAAACTCAATGAAAAAAAAACCTTTTTGGAACAATTCTGTATCGACAGTCAACAGTTTTATAGTTTTATTTTGATTTGAGTTTTTATACAGTGAAAAGACACAAGGGGGTTTGTGACACCAATTTCAATCCCAAGTGTCACTCTCTGCAAAATGTTTGAGAGTTGCATCAGCATTCTTGGAGTCTGAGCAAGGGGATCCAACAATAGGATATTTTTGAGTTTTCTTTCTCTGACTTTTCTGCATTTTACTGGATTCTAAAAAACAAACAAACAAAATATTTAGATAGGAACTAAAATCATGAATATTAACTTATTAACATGCAAATAAATGTTAATAGCTTAGTTGAAATGCCAACAATTTATAAATCTTAACAAGTAGAGATGAGTGGAATTCACATTTTCATTTTTATTCCAAATTTCAAAATCTTCAGTGTACCTACTATCTCCAATCAGAATCTAATGTTAGAAAACATGGTAAATATATGTGGTTAACTTTTCTACATCAGTATGATTTAGTTTTCTTCAGTTCTTATTTTGTTCACATTAATTCATAAGCTGCCCTAATAAATAGAAATGGTAACTACTAAATATATATTTCTACTATAATGATTTAACTCTTACATTAAATTAAACTATAAATTAATAGTTTGTAATTTGGTCATGTTGGAATGGACAACATATAAGTATTATGATAGTTATAAATAAAAATCCAATTCAAAATATAAATATATATTATTTTTTTTCCAAGGGCTAAGTTGTTTTCAAATTATGCCGATACCAATTATTTGTTGCAATTAGGCTGATCACCAATACCGATCATTTGGTTTATTTATTTTAAATATTACAAAGATAATATGTAATAATAAAACCATACAAAGCAAAGTTTCATGTGGGTAATTTTTATTTTATTAGTATAGAAGGTTTACTTATACATGATTAAATTATAAATTTATAATTAATTTAAATATATAAAAGATAGTTTCAGTTAAAGTGACTCCACTTTTCTCTTAGATTTGTGATAGTTTTTATATAGGAATTTTATTTTGAAATCTATGCAAGAATATCAATCATGCCAAATAGATCAAATATGATTTTAGAATAAAAACAGAAAATAAAAGTGTGTTCACTAAATTTGTCAAAATTTAAGCATCAATAATTTTAAAATAATTATATAAGTATCAACTGATGAATAATCTTAAGTATTGTAATAAAGATAAGTGAAAGATGAACAATGACTATCAACTAGCCAATCATGCCATTTTCGGCCGATGACCAATTGGCAATTGGTATCTGGCCAGCCTTATGTTTCTCATATCTTTAATTTGATATTGATTCAAATCCTAGAATCTTGAATATTCTTTAGGATTATTATTTACAACCGCGTCTTACTACCCGTTCGGGTCATACACTTAAGTACTAATTACGCTAATGGATTAGGAATTTGGACGGTTGAATTTAGAGGAAGTGTACCCGCATTTGCGTGGAGGAAGAGTGGAAAACCATTTAAGAAACCCCCCCCC
>CABFWO010000096.1:294924-299924 GCA_902155825.1 Timema genevievae
TTTTTAATTTGGTAATTATTTTAGATTATCATTATTATTATATTTGTATTGTACTTTTAATCACATTGTATCTGTAAGAATATTAATTAGCAAAATATTAACCAGTACTTAACAAAAACAGTAAAGTTTAAGTATGTAACTTTCGTAAAAATATTTTGATGAATATCAAGCCTTTTTCTATTTTCTATTATATATGTATTGATAGCTCTCAATATGTTTGGCTATTAATACATTATTTGTGTAATAGGTTTAAAAGGCTCTAATTAAAATAAAACATACCAGAAAACAAATTATTTCGTTCATACATGTATCAATAACACCATGAAAATAAAGTGGGGTATAAAGTACCCCACGCGCCCGCTTGTGTTAAATAATACAGCGCGCCCGCTCGAGGGTTAAATGAAACCTCAGGTTTTTTTTCGAGTTCATGTAATAGGCCAATAGAGCATCATTATTTGTACAAGAAATATTTCAAGTTAAATTTCTGTAATAGATCCATGCATAAACCATAAATATGTACAAACATATTTTTATAGCGTAAAATTTTTTTGTGAAAAAATGTATAATCACACAAAATCAAATTTTTAAATAAATTTAATATGGTTATGCAATTTTTTAATGAGAAAAAAGGGAATACTAAGGAACTCCATTTACTATGATATATATCTTGGAAATTGAATAAAATCAATCAAACTAAAAAATTTTGAGAAGATGATTACTAATAAACTACTAAAACTAGACTCTAACTCAAATTTTTTAGTACCCGCACACCCCTAAAAACATTAAAAAGAGCCTTTTAAAGCCCTGGAGGAAATGACCAACTCCTGGTACACAGTCGCTGTAAAAGACCATTTGACGCAATTTACTTTAGCAGACAATGAGATTAATTAAAAATGTTCTACAATTAATTTTTTTTTATTTGTGACATTTGCAATTTTCACACCACTAGTCAACTTTTGTTTTGTGTCATTTGCAATTTTCACACCACTAGTCAACATTTGAATTGCTAAAGGTTTCAATATTTATTTTAAAACAAACAAAAAAAAAAAGAGATCTTGAACAAAAGTTTATATCCTCAAAATTTAGAATAAAGCATTTAGCAAGTATAAGTAGACATTGTTGAGAAAATTAGTTTAGATTTCTTAACTAATGAAGGCCAGTGTTTAAAATGTGTTAGTGTTTTTTCTCCATTTCCTACTTTTAACACCCTTTTCACATTTGTAGTTTTAAACTGAGGTTTTGGATGGGATTTTTTTTTAACTAAGAATTGCAAACAAAGTCTTAGGTAGCTTTCACACGTGATGGTTTTTCGCCGTCGCCATGGAGGGCGCGGGGCTGTGATTATCGAGGTTCACAGGTTTTAACGAGAGCTTTCACACGTGACAGTATGGTTAAGAATGTCGTGGACGGCTGTCATGGTAGCCACAGCGTGTCTCCACCTAGGGAAGGCCGCCATTGCGTCTAATGCATTTCTTCATATGCCAAGGTGTTTCGCCGTTGATCTGCATGGCGGACTAGCCTCAGTCCCACATTGTTCATTGTATAGAGTAGACGCAATGGCTTCTGGAACTTTCGAAATCGATGTTGAGGCATTAATTGCATAAGTGGAATTGAGCCCAGTGCTTTGAGAAAGAAGCTTATAGAAACCCTACACAATCAGTAATATTGCCAGTATTAATAAAGTCAAAATTAATAGTGACAGTCTGACTGAACATGACTGATGGACGGACTTATGAAAATACTGATGGGATCCAAATTTTCTGATCGCATCGGTATCTGTCCATCAGTCTTGCAAGAGGTGGGAGAGACTGACAGTAAGACTGGCCATATATGCACGCTCGTCAGTATTTCCTTTAGTCTCAGTAGCAAACATAGACTGCCCATGCCTTTTTCTTATCATCCATGTTGTTGCACGGTGCATGCAGGAGCTGAGACAGATAAAAATAATGACGGAAGACTGACGATGCAGTCTCGCTGTAAATACTGATGCATACTGACAGTCTGACTGATCATGAAGGGGTCATATTAGAGGTGTACAAATCTAAGGCTGAGTCATCATCAGCCTGGAGGGAAGTTTGTGCTGAAATGAACTCAGAATTTGAGATGTTGGACGATAGTATGAGGAACATGTTGGCAAATGCACCATCCGTAGGTCTATGAATGTTCAAAGGATGTACCCAACACTTTTGTAGTCTTCGCTGATGTTTTTTCTTTAATAAATATAGCAAGCATACACACAAAAACATCTTCCTTTGGTCCATGATAACAAACTGGAGCAGAACTAGGAAATGGTGGTGATAGATTAGAGAGAATTCAATAAGGCATGGCATTATATTGGTATAGACAGCATGCACCATTTGTATCACGGCGAGTGCCGTCTTTATTCACGGTGTGTGCTGTCCACGGCGACGGCGGAAAACTGTCACGTGTGAAAGCCCACCAACTGTGCCTTGAAAAGAAATAATAGCCAATATAACAATGATGAAAGGAACGAAGGCCCAGTTGATACCAAAAGCATGCATTTCTGGCTAATACAAGTTTGACTTTTTACATATAAAAACTGCTGTAATCAAACTTGCCTGGCATATATATTAACGACTTGCTCTGACCAATCTAATCACCATATTGAGAATCTACAGAAGCCATTTCGAGGTGGATTAATTGTATATGAAATGATAAGAACAAAACACACAAAAAAAGGGCAGAGCCAAAACTTGAGCAACTTAAAAAAATTGTACACAAGTTATTAATATAACAAAGAAATCAAGTAAGTAATGATGTAAACAGTCAAAACACTGAAATATGGACAAATTAAACTACTCATCAAAATTTTTAAACCCATGCCCAGGGTCATTCTTGACTCATATTCTAAGTCAGGGGCTGTGATGAATGTGCAGAAATTGTCAGCTACATATTTAAAGTTAAACAACAGATAATGAAACTATTTGTTTAGGTTAAGTTAGCATTGTGAACAAAGCAAATTTCTTGGTAGAGGTTTCATGAAACTAAATATTAAATATTGATTCATCCGTTTGTTATAAGTATTTAGTAAATTAATTTACCTCTATTACAATATTGTTATTATTTTGTGACTTTGTTCTTTGATTTTTTTTAGCTAAAGAAAAATAAAATGTGTTACATTAACTGCACAACCCTCAATTATAATTTATTATATTAGTTATATAAAACTGTTTTTTTCAATATAAGACCTTCAGATTTGAATACAAGATGGTATTTTTTAAGATTTCCTCAAATCTCTTGAATTGTATAGGATTATAGCAATACAAGCTTCCCATCTTTGGTCTAGATTTATTAAATATTTTAAGATAAGTTACAATAATGAGCTTGTTTTTTTGTCCTAATTTCATTTTTTAATATACAAGAAAAAGTTAAAAATACTATTTCATATTTAAAATATGTTTATAGATTAAACTTAACCAAAAATATCAGGACAGTTGTTACTTTAGAGTAATTGTATTTTTATATAGAACGAAATTAATTTCTGTAAATTTAAGATTGAGTAAAAAATTCATGTGTAGTGAAAACTATAATGAAAACAAAGCACAATATCATGCAAAGCAAACTAAATAAATTCCAAATGTAAGCCAGACCTTCTTCTTCTTCTTCCTCTGGAATGGGGTCTATACTTCTTTTAGAAAAACTGGACCTGAAGAAAAATATACACTCATGAAAAAATAATATAGTAGATAAGCTGAAAAAAATCAGGGTGTATAGCCAAAGAGGATTTGAAACTCCTCCCCCCCCTTTTTTTTCGGTTTACCAACTTAAATATTAAGAGTTTCAGGTCAATCGAATAGATTATGTTGAGAAAAAGTTTCTCTCAGCAAAAGACTAAGACATAATTATAATGAAATTAAAAATGTATGTAATGTAATAATAAAAAACTAAGAGCAAGAGAGGAATCAAGTTTGTGAGGAGCATTTAAGCTGTCACTAGGAGAAACAAGATTAGGAATGAAGTTATCTGGGAAATAGTAAGAGTATTATTATTATTATTAGCCCCACGTCTTACTCCCCGTTCAGGTTATATGCATTTATGCTAATGTGTAATGGTAGGGTGATTGTGAGATGAAATAGACGATCTACAGTTTAAAGTGGAATCCGAACCACGGTGGAGGCCTGGCATTCCACACATTCACAAGTTGCGATTAATACACGTCTTGTCAGAGGTGAAGGAAGGGTTTGACCCCCCTCCATTCCCACCCAGCCCTCCAGTCAAAGGATTTTTTCTTTTCTTTAACCCGTTTGTTTATATAAAATGCCTTGAGTAGATAATACTGTATCAACATTATGAAAATGTTGCAGTACTTACTCTCCAGAGCTACGACTCCGTTTCTTAAGTGCTATCAACTGCTTTCCATGAGCCTCCGACTGTTGCAGCTCTAGCGACCTTCTCTTTCTCAAGTTGGTTGTTGTTGGAGAGGAGACCACAAGTTGTGTCAAGGACTTGGTCATATTGATGCATGCAAGGACCGCTTTGCCATATGTACGACCGCATTGGCATGAAGACTCATGCCGTTGATAAATTGAGTAATGTATCACAGTATATGAGTCACTCTGAGTCAGGGTTTTCTGCACTAGTTTAGCTTGGTCAGGCCGGTTCAGAGCTACATACGCAGATGTATCATCGAGCCAGCATACTTGTACAGCGCCTAAACAAAATAGAATGTTATTTTTGTTAAATGTTAGATCCTAAGTCTTTAAGGAGATTCAAGATTTGAGGTTTCAAGAAAATAGACCAAAATTGAGATTTGAAAAAAAAAAAGTTGAATTGAATTTAAACTTGTTTTAGAGCTCTTATACTGGTTATTTATCATTTAAACTTAGATAATTATAGGCCAAACTTAAGACCCATACCCCAGACCACCTAAATGAATGTATGAATGTTATAATGAACGCATTTAAAAACTAACATAATTATAGTTAATACTTCTATTGTATATAGCCCACAGCACAATGATTGTCAGGACATATAAAAGT
>CABFWO010000096.1:304924-404779 GCA_902155825.1 Timema genevievae
TAAAGAACAACACTCAAATAAAAATATAATAGAAAATATATCTTAAATAGTTTCAACACTCATGTTTTTGATACATTAAAACTACACTAACAATTACAAAATAAGTTCATAAAATTGATGTTATAATGAGTAGCATTTGCCCAAAATCTAGGTCGGGGGAATGGACACTAACAATAAATTTTCTTCAAGTGGCAGCCATTACCTCTTGTCCAATGACAGCTATGTTAGGTGTGAACTGGTGTGTTATTTTCATTGTAAAAGCCAAATTGAGTTTATTCCTCCTATATATCCACCTTTCCTGTACCTTCTTCCAAATATAATACAATTACATCAAACAAAAAGAAGTTTTCCTTAAAGAGAATTAAGAAAGGTCTATAAAATTGATGTTTTAAAGAGCTAATATTTCCTCAAAATAGCCTTTCATAACTTTAATTACCCTAAAAGAAAACCTAAGAATCACAAAAAAAGAAATATGAAGTGTTTCAAAAAATTTTTTATTATTCCTTAATGTAATAATCGCGCATGATCACTTCTTCTGTTCCAATTTAATTCCTCTATGCGCAGTTGCGCGTGTGCCTTAAATGGGCTCTCGCTAGAAATTATTTTACTAAGAATACTAAAAAATTTATTTCAATTCAATTTTTAATGCCTATAAATTATGATGTTCATACTTTAAAATGAAAAATAGAATGGTTAAAATAATATTTCTAGTAGACATTAAAAAATAATACACTTTTTTTTATTTGCATGTAGTAAGTTTGATAAGATATCTATTGAAATGTTGATCAATACTGATTTTAGACAGGTTAACTAATAAAATTCTATAATTAATTAATACATAATGCTAGTTTTGTAGTTAAATGTATTTAATACACATTTTAAATATCTTAAGTTCGAAAACAATATGTATTATCAATGTTAAATTCAAATGAAATAATTTAAGATTCAAAGAACCATGTAAAAATAGTAAAAATAATTATTAGTCAAGTATTTAGTGATCTACTTAGCTATTTTTATTTTCATTGTCTTGTCATGGCAATGCAACTTCAATTGAGGATAATTCAAAATGGACGAAGATATTGAATTTTGTTACTGGTAGAAAGTAATTTTAGAGTTATATTAAGTTATTAATGTGAAAGTGATAATAATTTTAACAATAAGTTACCGAATGATAAGTGAAATTATCGATATCATCTAAATTAAATAGCATACACTTACCAATGAGTTTTAAAAATTAATTTGTACTACATCAAGAGGAAGCTTGAAAATGATGAGCCTACAAAACTTTTGATTTGGATATCGAGATTTAATGACGAGCTTGGCTCGAAACTCTGAATCTGAGTATTCCCAAAGCCTTAGAGTTGATTGTTATGCTCTTTACTGTACAGAAATGTTATTATTTTATCAATATGTTTTTGTAACAATGTATTTTAATTTATATTATTTAGTGGAAAATTATGCTAGTTCTTCGATTATATATATCCGTGAAAAAAAAATTATTTTTTTTTCATTTCACATATCCTACAAGTTTTAAGTAAATGTCTCTTTTTATTGCATAATGTTTTTGTCATAAAAACTTCACACACCCATAGTATAAGATATTAATGTAAAATTACATACCTATTCAAATAAGGTTGTAGAAGGGGTGAAGTTGGTAACAATGACCTCTCATTGAAGTTTTCGAGGAACCCTTTGGATAGAAACAGATTAAATCAGTACAACACAATTCATTCAGTGACAAACATCTCCCAAGGGTATTTATTTTTAACTTTTTTTTTTTAGTCTACAATGTGGTTGTACTTAACACATAATTACACATAAAATATTTTATGTTTTACAATATCTAAGTTAACATCTGAAACAAATTACAATTGGTTAGGTAGAGTCTCTCAGATTCCTCTCGGTGTTAATTAATAATGGTGGGAGTGGAGAACTTATTCGAATAAAAAGAAAGAATTTGATGAGGTTGATTCGGAAGTTTTATTTGAAGGAACATTAACATTTGACATTTTATTACATGTTTAAATACTAATATGGTAAAAAATAGGATAATTAATACTGTAAGACAGACATGTTAAAGTTGTGATAATTTATCCACATGGTGATCTTCCTTTTCTTCCACCCATCTCTAAACACCCTAAAGCCAATAAGAAAAGAACGGCTATTTGTTAAGTACCTCTTAGTAAGGTTTACTAGAAAGAATTGAGAAATACAAATAAATAAGTGTTAGCCTACTCTACGTTCTGTCAAGATGTGAAGAAAATGACTCATAGAGCATTTGCTTTGTCAAGTTTTGAGGAAGAAATTATAAATATATTTTAATTATTTTAACAAAATAGCTGAAGAAGAGGATGTATTTAATATATTCATTAATGGAATGAAGAAATTCTAACTTTAAGGTCAAGGCCTATTCAGTGAATTACCCACAATTTTTCAACATTGTTTTAATACCAAATTCACGGGATTGGGCGAAAAATTCGAATCAAAGATCATTTCGAATTACAAAAGTTTGAATTATTATATATGAAAAAAGTGCATTGAGCAAAAACATTTAGTGATAAATAAAATGATAGAATATTAGGAAAATGGTAGAGCACAAATAAAAGTAACAACACTGACACATATTTACACACACTTCAATATTTCGATGCTATTGTAGCATCTTCCTCAGGAAGTAGTAATTAGACTAATTACTACTTCCTGAGGAAGATGCTACAATAGCATCGAAATATTGAAGTGTGTGTAAATATGTGTCAGTGTTGTTACTTTTATTTGTGCTCTACCATTTTCCTAATATTCTATCATTTTATTTATCACTAAAAGTTTGAATTAGTCAGATTTCACTGAACCTCCATAGTCCTTTATCCTTCCACCATTATTATCCTCTCACTTGCACACTTTTTTTGTTATGAAATGAATAATTGAATGATAGCTTGTAAATGTATAGTAAGATTGTGTAGAAACACTGTACAGTGATGTAAACCAAGTGATAGTGAAGGAAGCCAACCTGAAACCTAGGTTGGGCCTAGATAGGAACAAACCTACTTCTCTCTTCATGTATACTTAAACTTTTACACTTCCCACTTCTTCAAAACTTCCACAGTTGTCCATTGTTTTGAATTTTCTGAAATATTACTTTTTCATTAATGTTTCTTCATATGAAATATTTCTGAAATTTCAAAACAATATGAACTGTGGAAATTTGAAGAAGTGGGAAGTGTAATAGTGTATGAAAAAAATAGAGGAAGTGTGTTTGTTTATATCTAGGCCTAACCTAGTATCCTTTCAGGTTGAATTCCTTTACCATTATTTACTTTATATTATTGTAGTGTTTCTACACTGTCTTATTATATATTTCCGAGATATTAGGCAATAATTCATTTTATTATAATTATTGAATTCAAACTTGGGCTTGGCTCAACCCAATACTTGAGAGCTTTCAAAGAAGCTCATTCTATTTACACATACCCTAGTGAAAAGGGCCTGCTATAGACAAAGAAATGGGAAAAATGAGGTCATAATTTCAAGTTTTAGATGTTATGTTGTGGTGAGAAGCATAGCAACTGTTATAGAATGAGTCCAAATCTAAGTCATGTTTTTATTTTTTGGGTATAAAGTAGCTGCTTAACTTGCAGATTTTTTTTTAAATGCTCTCTTGGAAATAAATAACAACACACATACATACTTAACAAAGCCACGGCTATTCTCAATCATATTAGACATTTTCAGTTTTTGTATATGCAAGGAGTCAAGTTATAAATTTACTTCACTGGCAAGTTAATATGACTAAAGAAGTGTCCTCAAAAGTAAAATGTGTCATGCCATACCATACCTAAGTAATTTGCCATGCCTAGGAAACACAAACCAGTGATGTAAGCATCGTATCCAGCCTCATGTAATTTACTTTTAGAAACGTCCTTAGAATAGCCCACATCCTCATTCTCGGCATCTAAAAGTAGAAATAATTTTTAAATTATTAGCATATAAATATATATTATTTTGTTTTTTTTATTACTAGACTAATATACAAATTAAAAATTAAAAATGGCGCAAAACGTTTATATTGAATTAAACATTGAAAGGAGGATAAAAGGGCAAAGCCTACACTTACCAGAAAACTGTAAGCCTCAAAGTACACAATTAAAACACACTAAAACACACAATTATGTAATTTTCAGGGTCCATAAGTCCCCTTCATCAGGAGAAAAGAGTAAAACACATATTGAACTATGGCAGCATAGCTAGAGGTTGATCATGGTCTCTTTGATACTGTTGTTGACTGTTTCTTGATTCACAAAAAAAGGTTTAAGCTTGGATTCTGCAGTTGCCTGTTCAAACTTGTACCTTTACTCTTGGTAGATGGATATAATGTTGTATTTATAATATATTTAACTATTTAATTATATTATATGTTAATAATACTGACAAATGTGAGTAGGCCTGCTTGGAAGAAAAGTATAGAAGGTTCTAAGGTTGAGACCAGGAGGATGCCTGGATTTGGTTGTATATTGGTGAGCAAGTTTCTACCTATGAAGCTGGGAAGCATTTCAACTATTGGGGAGGGCTTGCATTAATCTAGAACTATAGCATGGTCAAAATCTGAATTATGTGTTTGGGCATGAAGTGCTACTGATTTGTCAGGGTTGTTGTGGTTGGTGTCAAAACGGTGACCATTCATTCGTTGTCTTGAGCGTTCCTGTGGTGATACCGATGTATTCAGCAATGCAGTTGTTGCAATGTAACTGGTATTTAAAAGTTTATGTGGGGTAGGCAAAGTGGCCTTTCATGGGGTATTCCATTTGTGTTAGTCTGCTGTTGAATGAAATGGAAGGTTGGTAAATTTTGCAGGTGTTGCATCTCAGTTTGTTGCAAGGGTAGGAACTTTTGGCCTGATGTTGTTTGTGGCTGGGTTGGGGAATTTAGGGTGAACCAGAATGTTGTGGAGATTAGAGGGGGGTTGTTTAAATGATTCTTGGAGCACTGCTGAGAAGATTTTGTATGAGAGGTGATAAGGTTATGATAGTGCAGCTTGTGTTAAGAATAAATCTGAGTTTACATAGGCCTTCATAATACTGGGTGGTGAGCGGTATGGTATGTCATTGGAAGGTTGTTTATTGATAAGCTCTTGATTGGATAGGGCTCTGTTTATTTGACTGTTGACTGTGTGTTTAGGGTATCCTTGGGCTGTGAAAGTCTTGAAGAGTTGACATTTCTTGTTAAAGTCTTCTTCCTTAGCACATATAAGTTTGGCTCTGGTAACTAGGATATAGGGCAGAGAGCGTTTTACACGAAGAGGATGGTTTATTTGGAAATGGAGGTACTGTTGATGGTTGGTGGCTTTGGTGTGGTCTGTGCAGGACTGTGCAGGAATTTCAAACGTTTGGCACAACATGTATAAGAAATATAACATGCATATTTGACACAAAGATTAATACCTGCTGAGGGGATAGAGAATGGATCTTTGGCCAAAATTTCAAATAATTTGTTCAAATTGCTTGAACTGATATGATCTTTCAATGGAGGTGCACTTGCCATATATTTTGTATCCAATAGCCTGAAAAAGAAAAGATAATTTGTAGTTAGGATAAATTTAATTTTAATTCCAAGCAATTATGATGGTTACATACATGGTAGTGTGTCGACCCCATACCTCATTTCCTAAGTTTCATTTCAGGGTGGCTTTTGGGAGTTAGAGGCTTAGGAATTGGCAATGGAGGGTTGAAGTATGGAACTGGTTAGGCTATTAAGCTGTGTCCAAACTATTGAGCAGAACCTCGAACCGAGCCCCAGCGAGTACTCGCAGTGAATCATTGAATGTTGGTATTTTGAAGAAACATCAAAGAATGTTACAAGGCTCAACTAAAAAACTAAATGGATGGCGCTGTGATCTGAATCGCAAACCATGCAGAGGCAACTTTGAACTTTTGTTTATTTCATATAACACATATAGAATAATATTTCGGCATTGTTGCCTTTATCAAACAAAAGGAGAAGAGGGAATACACTTTATACAAAAGTGCAATGCAGCTTCCTGTATATGTTATTAGTTTTACATGTTCTTATCTAATTGTCCTATCATTCTTTGAAGTTTCCTTTCTCTCCCTTTTGTGTTAGTTGGTTTCCTCTTTTAGTAAGTTGCGTTGTGCGTTTCACACTCCCCCCTGATGAGTTGCGATAGAATGAAACCTAGGTTGGTGGATCGGGCGGTAACGATCTATTTTCTTCAAGAGGCAGCCATTACCTCTTTGTCCAATGGCAGCAATGTAAAGTGTGAACTGTGTTGTTCTTTTCACTGTGAAAGCCATATTGTGTTCGTCCCTTTAATATGTTACTACCCACCTTTCCTGTACCTTCTTACAAATATAATACAACTACCCAATAAAGCAAAAAGAGATTTTCCTCATAGTTAAGTTTGTGATGGTTTTATCTCAAAATTTTATTTTGAATTTTGTACATAGAATATCATGGCAAATATATTAATCTTAGTATAAAAACAGAAAAAATATATGTTGTTTGTTAAATTTCTCAGAATTAAAATAAGCATGATTAATTTTAAAATTATTTAATAAGTATCAACTGATGAATAAATTTAAGAATTGAAATAAAGAAGTCATGAATCCATGATGTAGTTTTGAAAACAATGAGAGCCCTTTTTTTTTTTCATCTTCCATTGAATGCTTCTCTCTTATTGCAGACATGTTTGATAGTTGACCTTGTGGATGACCTTGAAAAGATAATCCCTCCCCACTCATTACTGTCTGCAGTATTCTTCTCTCACTCACTGACCTTTCTATTCTTAACACAACTCTCCTTCTTCCCCCTCCGCCCCCTCCTTTCCTATCTCCTTGTTAATGCTAAAAGAAGGGACCAGGTAAGCCAATACACCATATATCAACTTACCAACAGTGCCATTATCGGGTGATGATTAGATTGGTATTCAGCATCTGCTTGGACCTATTTTAAATTCTATCATCCTGAATATTTCAGGTAAATATAGTAAAACAATGTTTATCTTTTGCTTCTCAATGTAATTTTTGATTGGAACTGTCAGCTAATGGAATCGATACTTAATGAATGCCCTTGGTTTCAAGAAGCTTCACAACAATTTTGTTAAGTAAAATAAAACTTGCCTTTTAAATATGTTATTAGCCATTTCCTTAAACCCCTTATACTCAAACGGAAGTGTGTCGCAGAACTGATGTAGGATGTGGCAAAGGTCCAGCATCATATTGTGGCCCACTACAAGCTTCCTCTGTGAAATAAACAATCAAAATATAATTTTAACCTATGTTATCAAATCAAAGATGTCTCAGTTTTAATATATATTGATTCTTTTGTAATTAATTTTGATTTTTAAAATGTGTCTGCATTTTAACAAATTTGTTTGAAGATACATTTTATTAAGTTTGTTTTTTAGATTGCATATAAACATGAAATATTTTTGTAATTTCAAATTGTAATATGTAGTAATTTAGATTTTTATTCATCAATATACTTTGAAACCTTAGATATATAAAGTTTTGTGCTCTGATTTTACTAACTCAAAGTAAATAGTATAAACCAAAAATTAAAAGTTTCATTAAATAGTACATAACAATGACATGATCTAATGGTGTGAGAGTTAAAAGATTAAGAGGAAATGCATTAACATTTGCCTACAGATGAAATTATATAAAAACAACTTTTGTTTAAAAAAATTGTCATTGTCATTGTTATTATTATTATTATCACCACGTCTTACTACCCGTTCAGATTATACGCACTTAGGCTAATGTGTAATGGTAGGGTAATTGTGAGATGAAATGGAGGACCTACAGTTTAACGTGGAATCCGAACCACGGTGGAGGCCTGGCAATTCCCCACATTCACAAGTTGTGATTAATACACGTCTTGTCAGAGGTGAAGGAAGAGTTTGGCAATCAGGTAAATCTGTGCCGAGACCGAGGATTGAACCCCGGGCCCCTGGCACAGAAGTCCGACACCTTACCCCTAGACCGCCAGGTCACCTTTAAGATGTAAATAGTACACTTTTGCATTAAGCTGGTGTTCTAACAAAGTTGCTGACCTTGACCTTCCAAAGGCCATCTGCCCTCTTTGTTGTTCCTTGTCATACTTTATCCCCTGATTGTACATTATTTCACAAACCCCTTCTCAAACAATGAGTCATTCAGTATCTGATACACAAAACAAGGAAAAGAAATATTTTTTTTAAGCTAGTAATAGTGAGCCCATAAATATTTTGAGCCTGAGGAGTTCTAGTATATATTTAAAGCTTGGAAAATCAAATACTCACGGATTCCTAGTTAAAAGTCCAAGTTGTCAATTTTGCACACACACAAAAAAAGTTTTATTTTGCCTATGTAAGTATTATGAATAAAAAATGCTACAGTACACTTTAAATATGTTTTCTTAGTAATTTTGAGGTTCTAAGTAAGAGTTCATAAAAACAACTTTCTCAAAATGTATTTAGCTGTATATGACCTGTGTTTTCTTGAATGATATAGTTAATGGAAATAGGGTGGAATAAATAAAAACATATACAACATGGGAAGAGGCTCAACTTGGAATGAATAATGTAATATTCAAATTACCGAAAGCGAGATGAGGTTGATAACTTCACAGAAACCAGTGGCCTCCTCAACTTCATTTATTTCTTTGTTGATTTTGTCTTCTTCCAGTTTCTTGCGATTCTCGTCCCCATCGCTGCGCATGACAAACATTGTGCGGTTGCCATCACTGGCAGTCCTAGTCTCCAGGTACGCATGGGGGAAGCGCTTGCCTACTTCTTGATAGAGCAGCTTCCTTACATACCCATTGTACTGGTCCAACTGAAGCTCCTCTGGCTCCTTAACAGCCAGGAACTTCTCTATGCGATCACTATGAAAGTAAAAAGAGATTATAGATCTATTTCTATTATATAGACACATCTGGGCTAGTAATGTCGGCGAGGTTTAGATTTAATTAATTTGATTAATCTTTTAGAGTACACAGGAATCTTCTTGGTGGAGACTGCTGTTATTGAAGTTAAAAAAAAAAGACGAGAATCACCTCAAATCAATAGCAGAACGTTATTTTTGAAAAAATGTGTGTGCCAAAAACAGGATCATCCGTCCAATACATCTTTAGTTTTGTCTTATTGATAATACATGTGATGAACATCAGGCCTAAGAACTTTTTCATTTCCTCCACGGACAAAGGAGCCAAAATCTAATCCATATGAAATGATGTGAAGGGGCATGGCACTCAACTCATGGTATGACTTACATAGAGATAAGTTTGATCAACGAGATGTTAATAAAATTCTGGGGTAAAAATATAAATCCACAAATGTCATAAATTTGTAGGAGAATCAATAGCCATAGTTACGAGATGGTGATCAAATTCTGGTGTAAAAAATAAATCCATAAAATATGTCAAATTCTTTAGGAGAATCAATAACCATAATTACACCCGGATTTCTAGTGAAAGGTAAATGGGGAGGGGGGTAGAGTGTTGAAAAATCTAGTGGATGGACTGAGTACGATGTCAATAATGATTTCAAGATCACTGTCATCTTCTCCATCGGTGTCAGATGGAATTAGTTCATTTTCTGAATCAGTGTGAACTAATAAATCACCTATTTCTTTTTTATTTAGACTTCTTTTATAAGAAATTATATGCTTTTTGCTTTTACTACTCTTATTATCACTTTTTCTCTTCCCCGTGTTGACAAAAGAGCACGACTATGAAAAGAACAAACCTAATAGTCATCTGTATTATGTGAAAACCAAGAATTCCAATACAAAAATGAAGATTTAAGTGTCATATAAAGGTAGCCTAAGAATTACATAGTAGAACTGCTTTCAAAAAGGTTTGTGAAATTGGTTTTGATCAGTTTAGTTAATCGACCATGTTAGTCAATCATGGGTTTTTGGACACAGCAACCGTAAAGGATTAAGGTCCTTTATGGGATCAAGTGTGTTAAGCAAATCAAATAAAATTCAAAATTCCTATAGTCCCCCTAGCTGTAGTTGTAGGCCAGCAATTCAACATTCTTAGCTAAACTAAAATAAAAAAAACCTAATTTTGTTTCCATATATTTTTATTTTGCACATCATAGTATCGGTTTGGGCTATCTGCATGAAACTATACCAGAGGGATAGGTATGAGGAAGGAAGTATTTAGAAAGAGGAAAAAATTACCCTCAGTACACCCATCCAAAATCCATCACCAAAAATGAAAATGAGCCTAGATGAACTTTATGTTTAGTCAGTGTGCCCACCGATGACTAAATGATCCAATGAAATGTTAAATATACAGGAACTTATAAAACTAAATCCAATTTTTTGTTAACTGTTCTAAACCTACAAGTGTCATTTATTTTATTTTTTTCAAAACAACTCTTTATTTGGTATGTTATGAATTAAAATAATTAAGGATCAATAATGGTGATAAAAAAAAAGTCAGCCTAATGGATGATTTTTTTTAGTCGCTAATGAGAAAGTGATATAAATTATGAGTAAACTCACCATACGTCTTCAATCAATGGCACATGAATATCTGGGATAGGAATAGACTCTGTTTGGAGCAAACTTTTGATATTTCGTAGCTTTTGTTTTTCTTCCAGATTTGCACGAAGTGGTTCCATTTGCGAATCGGTGGTGTAGTGAATACCTAACAAGAAAACCATATGGTAAAAATAGAATATATTTGAGAAATAAAAGAGATGAAATGCTTTTAAGTAGAGGTGTCAAACTCATCTTAATATCTAAGAATCTTACTTGTTTCAAAAGAATAAAACATTTATCTTAATATTGTAATTTTCGATTCCTCAATTCTTAGTTCTCAAATCCCATAGAGTGAAAGTTCTGGCATTCAAATGAAAAAGCACTATTCACAATTGAATAATTTTTCATTGTGATCATTATTAAGAGTTTTAGACATTTCACTTTCCAGGAAAATTTTTGAATGTATTCAACATGAACTTAGTAATGTCAATCTTGCACAAATCAAATACAGCAGTTAGTTTTTATTTTTTACTATTGTCGTAGCTTGCAGCCTTATGTAAGCTAGAGCTTGTGAGGATGACATAATCCTGAGAACTCATAAAGATAATTGTCCTGGGTCAGAAGTTACGTACACGTACCAGGTCATATTTTCAAAAACATAGAATGTTAAGAATTAATAGCCAGAGCTATTACTTATGCTTATTAGTGGGGATTACTCCACCTAGATATCATATTCCGAAAATTGAAAAATGACACCTGGACCCGGGTTCGATTCCCGTGTCCAGGTGTCATTTTTCAATTTTCGGAATAGAATGTTTTGCCAACTTGCATATTATAGAGTATTGGCAAAACTAGTAACTTAGGGGACCCTTTTTGGTATATAACAGCGAGTTTTTAAACCTTTTTATGAGAGGGGGGCTGGGGAAGGATGTCAGTTGTTAAGGGGCTACTTTGAAGTGCTTTACATACTCAACAATCAAGTTACATTAACTCGTAGAAAGAATATCCAACATCTTGAGTCCCTGTTAATTACGAAGCAGGACACCCCAAAACATCTTAAATATTCCGAGTTATATAACAACCGCATAATGCCGGGCAGCCGTGTATTCAACACCAGGAATCAGAACACCAATAATAGGTTAGGGCATTGATAGAATGAAGACCCTTATCTAAACTCTTTCAACTAGTTTTAAAACCTACATCACATTTATACACTCGTATAGTAATTAATTTATTTCAATAAACAAGATCAAAACTAACCCCATAATTATTTGCCACTGCCTACCCATCCCAATAAGCCATCCTGACATGTCAGCCCATACGTTGACAGAAGTAGCGACACTATTTACAATAGTGTTTCGATTTATACAACCTAAATGGGTCTGACAGTTGTTGAATAGCCAAAATATAAGATAATACAGACACCGGGGTGCACAATATCAAAACTAATCCAAATTAAATGTAGGTTAAGAATAGGTGTGAAATAATTTTACTACAGTGGAACCTAATCAATTCAAACTTCTATAATTCTAAATGGTCTTTGATTTGAATTTTTCGCCCAGTCCAGTGAATTTAGTATTAAAACAATGTTAAAAAATCGTGGATAGTTTGAATTTTGTTTTGGTTAATTCAAACATTTTGTAAGTTGTAATGTACTGTGAAGTATTGTTTTCCTATTTCTAGTTGCGGCGCCGTGTTGTTCTACTTTTGGAAACAGGGGAGGCGACGTTGGAATGCGGTCAGTATCCTCCTTCACATCCCTCCCCCTCCCGCACTCATACATACATCTTTGTTTACACGTACAGTTCTGTACTACATTAATCAAGGTCGAACCTCTCGAGCAGTTATGTGCGCTGTTCTTAGTGATTCGGTTGTAGCGATATTCTTGTGACGTGCGAGTTTATTAATGGTGTGCGAAGCTTCGAAAAGCCGAAGTCGGAGTCAAAGGTCAAATCTCCTTCGGCTTAGACTTCGACATCTACAATAGCCTTCGCATATTCGAAAAATTTCGAAGGAAGGATTAAACTTCGATAAATTACCAAACGATTTAATGTTATCTTACTAAATATTAGACCTACATTACACAAAAGAAATAACACCAAGGTCTCTGGTATGAAGAAGAGAAAGCGCTTTAGTTGTGCTATCATACCAGCTTGCGTCTAATGTTTAGTCCTTGATATTCCATCTCTTTGCAATAGCCTGTCACAAATTTACTAGTGCATTTTGTCACAAGATCTTCATAGCTTCTTCACGTTTTCTTTAATATTCAAAATGGTTAATACGGAAAGTGGGAAACGAAAACAGAACTTAATTTATAATTATATAAACTTTACAAAATAATTTTATGAGCGCCACATTGTAAGTAAATATTAAAACTTTATTCATAATATACTAAGTTTATCAGTAAGCTTGTGTGCATACATTATTAATATAGGCCTTCGACTTTAACTTCGACTTTTCTTCGCAAGTTTCAAGCTTCGCTTCGACTTCGCTTCGCATTTAAAAATTGGCCTTCGCACACCCCTAGAGTTTATTTTGTTTTATGTTTAGTTGTAGTTTTAGTTTAGTACATACTGTACAGTTGTGTTTGTGTATGTGTGTTTCGTGATGTCACTGTCCAATCCACAGTCCTATAAAGCATTAAGCGTATAACCCGAACGGGTAGTAAGACGCGGTGCTAATAATAATAATAATAATAATATAAAGCATTAACTTTGGCCGAAAAAGTAGCGGTATTAAAGGAAGTGGAAAAGGAACTTGAAAAGAAATCAGAAATTGCAAAGGCCTTCGGAGTTCCCCCTAACACACTTTCAACATTTTTGAAAAACAAACTAAAAAAATTTGAGAAATGAAAATGAGAGTGGACAAGATAGGAAAAGATTAAGAGAACCAGAAAACCAATGTGTACTGAAGTGGTTCAAGCAAGAGTGAGATAAGAAAGTCCCAGTGAACGACCCTCTTTTTATAGCAAAGGCTGAACATTTTGCATCTGAATTAGGAAAAACAAACTTCAAAGCGAGTGCAGGGTAGCTAGATGGATTCAAACAATGAAACGGAATTTCCTTCAAAGTGGTGCGGTATGTGGTGAAAGTGGTGCTGTTGATGTGCGTTCAGCTGATAATTGGAAGGGAGACTTGAGAGAAATGATCCAGGACATAGAATCGAAAAACATTTTTAAAGTCGATGAGACGGGACTTATTTACAAGTATACTCCTGACAAAACTCTTAAATTTAAAGGTGAACGGTACAATGGGGGAAAGCTTAGTAAAGATTGAACAATACTGTTAGTTGGAGCAAATATGGATGGTTCTGAAAAACTGCCGTTGTTAACGATTGGAAAATCGGCTAGCCCACGTTGCCTCAAAAATGTTAAATTGAAGCCAATGGAATACGAGTCAAATAAAAAGCATGAATGGCAGGTGATTTGTTTGAAAAATGGCTTTTAAAAATCGACAAACAGTTTGGCAAACAAAATCTGACAATCCTTTTATTAATTGATAATTGCACTGCTCACAGAGTTCCCCTTTTGGAAAATGTAAAGGTTATTTTTTTCCCCGCCAAATATGACATCGGTTATCAACCTATGGACCAAGAAATAATTAAGATCCTAAAATATTTCTACAGACGATTGTTGGTTGAAAAAATTCTTGCTGAAGATTTGTCTACTCAGAAAATTTCGCTTGACGTACTTCAAGCCTAAAGAATGTGTAAGCAAGCGTGGGCCCATGTGAAAGTTGAGACCACTAAGAACTGTTTTTAAAAAAGCTGGCTTTATCAAGAAAGAAAATGATGGCTAAACTGTGACTGAAGCTGCGCCAGCTATTGACAACTGGGAGGAAGTTACTCCTGATCCTGCTATCTCCTATGTGGACTTCGTCAGCTTGGATAAAGATGTGGCCGTGTGTGGTGAAGTTACTGATGCCCAAATATTTAATAATAACATCCATGCTGAGGGTGGAGCATCTGGTGATGAAGAGGACAATTTTTCAGTAGTTCAGGAAAGGTCTATGCCGAGTGCGGCAGAAGCCATGGACCATAGCCAAGAACTCAAGCTTTTTTTTAAAGTCGCAACAATGTAAATAATTCAATTTTCCAGTCAATTAATCAATTAGAATCATACACTATGACAAAGACTTAAATAAGGAAAACAGATTAAAATCTCTAAAGAAATTGTGAACAGATTATGTCCAAATATGTTGAATAAACTTTTTGAGCTTGGTTGCAACTTGACTGTGTTTCTTTTCAATTCCTTTTAAGGAATTTATTTAATTTGAATTTTTGGACACTTCGAATTTTTTCCAGGTCCCTTCAAGTTCAAATTATCCAGGTTCCACTCTAGTAATTATTCTATAGTATAAATTTTACAATAAATTACAAAGCTATTGTTTTATTCATGTAAACAGAACAATGAATTTCAAACTAATTAAATCAAATTCTTCCAAATATAATACAATTCCCTCATAAAGCAAAAAAGAGATTTTCCTTAAGCTTAGTACACACTTGGAAACATTGTTGGCCAAATGTTGCCCAACTGTTGCCCGACTGTTCCTCAACTGTTGGCCAACATGGAAAACAGATTGCTGGCAAATATTAAAGAAACATTGTTTCGCGTCCAAACTACAATGATGAAATATTTTTTTCCCGTACAAAGTTCTGTTGAGGATCCTGCTATGGCTTGTGCTTTGTATGTAGTTATGAGCTTTTCAAGAAGACAGAGATGAAGAAAACGGTTCATGTTCATTTACACTAACTGAAAACTGTCCAATAATTTTACTAAAAACATCTGGTTTTTATGTGTATCTTACAGTCCTTAATTGTTGCATCCTATAACAGTGTATTTGTATGAAATGTTTCAGTCAGTTCCAGAGTTCTTTCGGCTGACCACGACATGACAAAAGGAGATATCAGTAACTGATGTACTTGAGGTGGTATGCAAAAATGCTTTATAGACTGATATTGTAGTCCCAAAAACACTATCACTCCACCTTTTAACCTATGATGATGCAAGTAAAGCCTCGCTAGTGTCGACAAACCATCGAAATAGCAGAATCAGACCGGCCCACCTTGATTGTTGTCGGAAATGTTGGCCAACATTATTTCTTGTAACCCATTTGAAATGGATCACGGGAAACATGGTTTCCTTGCTGGGAAACACAAAGGCAATATGAAAAAATGTCTGCCAACAGTTGGGGGAACAGTCGACCAACAGTTGGGAAACAGTTGGGGAACATGTTGGCAAACAATATTTGCAGGAAAATGTTTCCTATTGCGTACTAGGCTTTATAGAGATAAACTAATTCAATGTAACAGTTATTATTTCTAATGCAAAATGAAAAATTCACTGTTTAAAAATATAAGTGATTGTCGTTTATTTCTCAGCTTTGCTTTTCTTCCTTGCAGCGAGGTCGCGCCAATGTCTTACTAACATTATTACATTACATCAACAGCAGTATACATGTGTACACTGCACAACAATGTGAATAGCAAGTTATATGGACATGTTGAATAATACGAAATGTCGGATAGCCAAAGGTCAACCGGTAGGGACTCTACTGTACCTTGGAAGGATAGAGGAAGATAGAAGCATTTTACTAAATTGAGCCAGCCATGGGCTGGAAACAGTTGATGTTTATTTTTACTTTTAGGTTGCATATATATCAAAATATCAAAATTGTAAATGTTAAGGAATCAGAGGCGATAGTCAAAAAATTGTGGTTTTAATTTAAGGAACACAGTCAAGGAAAATTGTAATTGTGATAGCTCTAACTTTTAAGAGGATAAGTGAAGCTTTGAAAATTTCAACTTTGATTTAAATACTTGTCAACTTTGATTTTGGTTCAAATGGAAACTCTGACCATCTACCATATTCAGACAAAAAGATATGTGACACGTAAAATACGCTTTATTAAAATATTTGTAATTCTGAGCTGACTACGTAAATTACAATTTAATGTTCAAATGTACAAAATCTATAGTCAATGAATTACAGAGCATAACAATAATATGATTTATTAGGTTAGGATATATCAAAACATTTTTACAATAAAACATTATGTAAACTTAAATCTTATTTCTCAACATAGACAATGGCAAGAATATTTAAATCCAATACTTCAAACAATAAGTGGACTTGGCACACTCCTAATTCTTTTCCACTTCTATTTCACATCCTCCTTAGAAATATAAAATTCGCAACTCACAAGCCATACTTTTTTCTCTTTCTCACTGCATCTCATTACCTGTTCAGGTGGGCTCTCTTTCGCTCTTTATAGACAGACTCTCGATTATCCGGGGTCACATTAAACGGAGCGGTAATTTTTAATCATTTTATAAAATTTCAATTACATGCTGCAATATAACTGTCCGGTGATGTACAGGCCGATAAAACCGAATGTGTCGATGAAAAATTTAACATTAAATATAAACATAATTTAGCACATGACAGTACATGATAGTATAAAAGAAAACTGACATTGTGAACATGTCATCAAAAGAAAGTGGTGACATTACTTATAAAAAAAGAATTTTGACTATATTATGTTATTTGAGTGTACTTTATTCAGTGTTTACTTTTGAGACAAAGCACATTGTTGGGTTTACCTGGGGTTTTTTAATCCGGTATAAGTTTTTTTCCCCACTATTTCAGATAATTGAGAGTCTTCTGCATGCATATCAGAGTAATGTGGTAGAGATGGGGACGTAGAATTCATAGGAAATATAGTCACATTTACAGAGAGGAAGTCGAAAATTATTCAGAGGAAAAAAAAAACCTCGAGTAGGCCTGACCAGGATTTGAATTACAAACTTCCTGTCATTGGCAAACCAGATGGAAAAATTAGCTTGACATTTAGACTGTATGCTCACTGGTATGAGCCACACGACATTCTCCTACACTAATTTGAAAAATGTTTTGTAGTACTAGCTTATTTATTTACAGTGACAGAACAAATCACATGCTATAAACTACTCACCATCTTTGAAAAGTTTGTTGAAATCAAACCCATGAGAAATAAGAAAGCTCAAAGAAGAGCTACTGCACCGGAACTGTGGGTCGTAACTTCTCTGACTAAATTGTCTTGGAAACACGTAGAAATTGTATCCACGATGTGTGAAGCTAGACAGAAATCAAACTTCAAATAAGCTGTCGGTTTTCTTTGTTATTTAATTTTAAGGGCACTTTTGGATGAAAGATAATTCAGTTATCTTTCAAACCCTAAATTTGTTTTTATTTTGTATATTACCACCCATCTAATGTATTCAGATTTAACTAAATTAATGTGTGAGGGTTGATAAAGATATAATTTAGAGTAAATGTACCCACAGTGGTTATGGATTGAGAGTGAGAAATTATTTAATAAACTACACCTTCAGTACACTTTCAAACCCTGAACTTTCAGTCATAAGCAATCCTGTATATTACAAGTGTAGCACCTTAAACCATGTGGCCATCGATGCCGGCAGTCAAACATTAAACATAAAGTTGTCTAACTTCTGCAGAGTACACATAAAAAAATTATAGCATTTTAAAAACGCTACACATGTGATTTAAGGTGAATTTTATAAGTTTTACAAAAGTAGATATACATGAAGACCATATTTAAAAGCATATTTTTTAAATATTTTTGACTATTTCAGTGATGATTTTGAAAAAAAATTACAATTTAGCAAATTTTAAATAACCAGGCAATAAATATCCCTCAATATTACATCTAGGTAAAAAGCAAATTGTATCACAACAAACTCACACTTCCCTCATTCACTACTATAGAGCCTGTTTTTTAAAAAAAACTTTCAATTTAAAATATATCTGCATGGAGAAAATATTCTCCTGAAAGGCTTGTTAATAAATTTTTAAGTTAAAAACTTCCTTCATTAATGTTTTATTAGTTATATTTATATGTACTCCAAACAGAGATGTAACCTTATCATCTATAATCCCGGCTGTTGGTAAAACATTGTTTTTAAGAAATCATAAGCTTTGAATAATTTCATAAGCGTGAACATAAATTAAATATAATGTAATACAATCAACTTTTGAATTATGTATTGATTTGTTTCTTGAAAAAAGCTGCATGATTAAAAAAAACTTGTAAATCAAACATATTTTAGACATGTAATCAAGGACATATTATAGGGGTTAGGGAGGTTGATGCCTAAATAACTAATTCATTCGTTTATTGCTACAATGAGGCTTATTTTAAACTGTGTTTATTTGTTACTGACAAATACGATAAAAAATAATGTTCCCACTACTAAAATTTTTGGCAAGAATAAAAGAAGATAAGATATTTTCCATGGCTCCCTTTGCTTTGCAAGGGCCAACTTGTTAATGATTTGCAAAAGTCATCGCAAACCAATTTTATGGCACATACCGTATATCTTCGATTCTAAGCCGCACTTTTTATGCAATTTAAACATCCATACAAACGAGGTGCGTCTTAGAATTAGAATCACAGTTCTCGATTTTTCCCAGTCTTTGCTCTTTGGCTCAGAGGAATCAGACTCCATAGATGAAGTAGACACCGATATTGATTCAGATGTAGATATCGACGACTCAGAAGATATTGATTCAGAAGGAAGTGAGTGATACCACATATTGATGAATAAGGTATAGCCTGTATTGTCTGTTAGTAAATTGAATCTTGTAATAAAAATATTTATTAGATATAAGATAGCTTTTTTATTTTCTTATGTTGGTATTATTGAAAAATTAAGGTGCACCTTAAAATTGATACAGTCTTAGAATCGAACACATACGGTAATTTTAAATGTATTATTGTATTATAATCAAGGCTTTTTTTTATGTATAATAGCACTTCTTTGTTTATACAAATATATATACACGAGGTGGATGGGAAATCACTATCTGATTTTAAACAGCTATAATTGTATTAACAATGGAATGATTTACACAAAGTAAAAAGTGTTCTGTTCATAAGTCTATGAGAATTCTTGTAGCATACTAAATTTCCACAAAAGCACCTGCCTTGTTAACCAGACTTTGTAAACGTCGCTTTATGTCATTAATTGTCTTGTGAAGGAAATCCTGGGGAACATTTCCTAACACAGCATTGATATGTTCCTCTAATTATTCCAGAGTGCGTGGCTTTATTCGGTAAACTTTGTCTTTGGCTCAACCCCACAAAAAGAGATCACATGGCATGGGGTCAGGACTTCTGGCAGGCTATTTGTGTGGTCCCCGTCCTCCCAACCAACACCCCGAAAAGTGTTCATCCAGCCAGTCCCAAACGATAAGGTTGAAATGGGGTGGGGCACTGTCCTGCTGAAAAATAACATCGTGAGAATTGTCCCATTGGAAGACCACTGGCCACATATCTTGACACAGCATGTTCACGCACTGGTTAGTGGAGTTTTGCAAGAGGACAGGACCAATGACAGGGTCAGAGGTCATATCGCACAACATCATCACATTTGGTCGATTTTGTATTTTCTCAACCTTTTATTCTGAGTTGTGATCTGCTCAATAATGGCAGTTGTGTAGATTTACGAAACCACCGATGTGTAAAACTGCCTCATCGCTCCAAATAATGTTACTAAACAGATCCATCCTGTCACTGTGACATGAAAGAATAATTTCTCCACATTACACGAGCCTATCGCAATCCTCTGTGGATAATTCCTGTACATTTTGAAGTTTCCATGGTCGAAAGTTCAGATCTTTCTTCAACACTATATGCACAGTGTTTTTCGCGAGAACATTTCCCCCAATTCCGCAACATTCCCTGGGGTCCGCACTGTCAATGGTTATCCACTTCTTCTTGCATTGCCCCTGATCCAGTTGTCATTCATTTTGAATTGTACTGGGATAAAGTGTAACATGTTGACCATAAATACCTCGTCACCATCGCTGCAGAAGGATGACAAATTTCCTCACTTCAAACATGAAGCTATCTAGATACGATCCTACAAAGACAGTTTATCTACCAGTTTTCTCCCTCATGGTAGATGTCGTGCTAGTAGAAGATTTTCTCAGAGATCTTAGAACATCGGAAAGTACCATTTTTGCTAATTAGTCATTAATAATTAACAAAATCAAAGTCATTTAAAATCGGATAATGACTTCCCACCCACCCTGCATATCTGTATAATTTGAGAGCTGGCTGTACAGCCATTTATAATGAACAATCGAAATTAGTTCTGAAAACCAAAATAAAACAAATAAATTAAAGAATAAAATAGAATAATGTTAAAAATCATTCATAAAGTAAATCAAAATCTGGCACTAATACAACTACAAGTCTGACAGGATTTTACTGAAACTACAAGCACTTGTGAAGATCTTTCGCTGTTGATACTTAGAAATGATATTTCATTAGTTATTTGCTGCTTCAGTGCCACACATAAAGTATATTCACCACTAGAGTTTACTTGAATGACAGCTCAAAAAGTTACTAGAAATAGTTCCTAATATATATCCCTATGCCAACAGCTGGCATTTGTCACTTTGGATAACTGTAATGAAAACGATGGTAGTAATTAATTAATTAATGTGATAGTTAACCACAGTAATTTGGGCCAATATTATTTATATTTATTGAGGTCGGGCACAAAGCCTATTTATCGTTTTATTCCACTTAAAAAAAAATTATTATTCACAGCACTTCTAAAAAGAGTCTAATAAATATGGCTTCAAAATGGTGACCAACAAATTTAAACCATGTGCTTGAGCATGAGTCATGACGTACACATAGTTATTTCCAATGGTGCACCCACACAATGGATAAAAATATGTTATTCAGTTAAATACTTTGAAATACAATAAAATAATATTATAAATATATATATATATAAGTAATAATAAAAATAATGTAAGATATATATAATAATTTATTATGTATTTATAAAATGACGAGTATTTTCTCTTTTCTAAGTAAATACGATGCCTGTATTAAAAGATATTAATGCATGCACCATATTACACATTAGAGATAACATTTCAAACAGACTATTAACTATGTTTAAAATATTGTTTTAGATTGAATAAAAAGAAATTATTAAAAATATTGAAATGGTGTGAGAAAACTTAAGTTTATGTTATTTTAAATGTAAAATATAATGTGTAATTAAAAAACTTATCATTTATAACAAAAGTGATCTTTTATAACTGTTGGCAACCCAAAACCTAAACTTTTTTTTTTCAACTGTCATTCAGGTAAAAAGATATGGTGAATATACTGTAGTAAATAAAAATGTATTCCTTTTTTCAATTTTGAAAATATTTTCTCATGAGGGTTTTCTAAAATAATTACCTATTTTTATCTTTGTTGTAGTGAAAAACACAGAGTCCAAATTCAATGAGTAAATATTCCATGCTCTCTTGACGCATTTTGGAAAATTGTTTTGCAGGTGAGTCGTAAGCGTTGATTTTGTCCCCCACAAGAAGTCCTGTGAACTCGCCATCAATAGCAAGGAAGTGACACGATGGTATAGTATTTTTTAATTCAGAAAGTACGGCACGAAAATCTAAACATCAAAGGAATAAAACAATAAACAGTATTAAATAAGTAAAAGCGATAGGCTACTAAAGATATTTCTCAATTTAATGTCAAGAGTACAAAATCATGTTAAATTGTGTCTTGAAAAAGGAGGAAGAGAGGCGAGGGAAAATGAGTGAATCGGGGGAAGGGGTCTAAAGTGGTTTAAATTAGAGTGTAACCATTGTAAAGATGTTCTATTTTTAGAAAATTAACTGATAAGCAGTATGGTAGGTAAATAATAAAGTTACCTGCATCAGTGAACACTAAACATCAAGCTCATCCAGTTTAGTTTACTAACAACAGGTAGGTTGGGGTTCAAATACCAGCCTAGTGTATTGTGGGTGTGTATATCTAAATGGTTTCAAACTTTCCCTCTCTACAACAGTAAGTATACTTTCATAAAATCCACCTTCCTTGTCCATAACACAGTACACACTATTGTAATTAAATGTGGATAGCCCGGGGAGGAAGCGTAGTAAAATGCTGCTTAAATAATAACTGATCACATAAGGTTATTTTCAGGGCCGCCTCGAGCATAATTTTGAACGCAGGCGAACCTTTATGCGCCCCCTCTACTTTAACGTCCTATAAACTTGAAAGGAACTCAATATAAGATGGATTAATTTCTTATGTTCATGCACACTGGGTCTAACAAGGACACAAGTCATAATAAACAGCAAAGAAAATTGGTACACTATCAAATATAGCTGAGCAATGTATGAATTATTTAAAAGATTATTAGTTTTAGTTTTTTTTTAAGATGGCATTGGTGGCGTGGTGCCCCCTTGAGCCCAGCGTCCTGGGCAGTCGCTCGCCTCGCTCGCCCCTTGGGGCGGCCCTGATTATCATCCCTTAAGTATATAGGAAACATCATTTACTAACATATAAATAGCCATGCATAACTAATCACACCATTTCCTTATGTTTGATCAAAAATTGTTGTTTATCCATACAGCTTTTTCAAGAATTAACTCAATATATAAACCGAGGTCTTACTGTATTACATTAGATTTAATTGATGTTCATGTTGATGGCATTATTAAAAGTGTATTATAACTTTAAGAAATGTGTTACCATCATCAGAGATTATAAATGAACCTTACTTCTCTGTTTGAAGTAAACAAATACATTAACGAAGGAAGTTTTTAACTTAAAAATGTATTAACCAGCCATTCGGAAAAATATTTTCTCTATGACAATATATTGTGAATCAAAAGGTTTTTTAATAGGCTCTAAAGTAGTGAATGAGGGGAGTGTGAGTCTGTTGTGATACAATTTGCTTTTTACCTATTTAATATTGAGGGATGTTGCCTAACTATTTAAAATTTGCTAAATTGTTATTTTTACCAAATTACAAAGGCATATGATGTTAAAAATGAAGCAAAATATTTGAAGTAAAAAAGAATTCTGAGGAATGCATTCACTTACAATTTTGTTGACAGTTGAATGATTTTATTAAAATCCACTTTAACAATTCTAGTGGTTCAAAAAGTGGTTTCGAGAGTGAAAACAGCCTGCCTCGTTTCCAAAATTGTGTCGGTTCTAAAATTTAAGAGTGTAAATTCCTAATTCCAAGTTCCACTTATTTAAACAAACTAATCTAGAGCCACTTGGTAATTACTAAGTCAATTAAAGGTGACCATGATTTTTACTCGGGTAAGAATAACACATTGTTCAAATCCTGGCCAAGTACACAGTTAGGAATCATTTTCATCATATTGATCAACAGTTTTTTTTTCCAGTTTCGATTTATAATAATATTCCTTTGACACACACTTCTTATTTTAAAATCAGTTAATTTGTAATTCTTATGTAAAGCCAGAAATCAATTTTAAAACTAAGATTATGAAAAACTAGGCAAAGGTAAAAGGCCTAACATTAGTTGATGGTCCGTTTTTGTTATTTACAAGCCAATTAGACAACTTTATTTTTTATTTACCTTTTTGTTAAATTTTGTTCCAAATAAGAAAAGGCCAAAATACTATAGGAGCTCATCTCACTTCCAAGATTTTTTTTTCATTTATTTGAGATATTTAGCGTTCACTTTCTGAACAGACTGAGTAATCAGCACCCGACTTATAAACTAGCTTAAGTCTAGAACAGACACCATACTCAGCCCCCGGCCGTTGATTCATCAATGTGAATGAGGAAACCCACATTTGACCTATGATAAACTTTTCGGTTATGCCAGGAATCAAATTCGGGACCTTTAGCTCTGAGAAATTAAATGCACTACTATGCCCAGTCCAAAAATCCCATTCAAGTATAACTTTCTGTATTCTTCAATTGACAACCATGAAATTGTGATTATTAGTTTAACTTAACGCTCAATTAACTTTCACATAATGTAAAATCAATTTTAATATTACTGGTATGCTGTTATTTAAGCAATAAGCATACATTATATATATATATATATTCAGTGGTGGATTTAAAAATTTTGCGCCCCTAAGCACAATTATAATATTCCCCCCTCCCCCCCCCCCAATTTTTTTTCAAGGGTTTTAGAAGTTTTTGGAGGAAAGAGATGTTGGGGGAGGGGGGGTCGCGGAAGTTTGTATTTGAGTAAAGATTTCTACGAAAGATTGATTTATAATAATCTGACAGAAAGCGTATCTAGAATTGGACAGTGATTGCTTAGCATCCCCATTAAATATTATATATTGTGAGCACAGTATTAACAATTTGGATTTAAGAACAATCACCATGAAGAAGAAGCTAACTTATTCTAAAGTGTAAAACTTCAAGAAAGTAATAATTTTGTGTGAATATTTTTAATTTTGTTGCTTGACTCGGGATAAAGAATAGGTATACCTAGGCTAGGTTTGGTAATGTTGTATAAAGTTATGAATGAATTTAGTCAAACTGTGTTTGTATGGTAGAGTAGGGCCTACTGTACCCGACTTCCTATGCAGTTTCTAGAGCAAAGTTAATTTTTAAGGTAGGTTTTTTTTATGAACATTGAGCTATCAACCCACAAATGTTATAATAATTTAGTTGTTTCAAAAAAAAACTTTTTTTCCCTCTTTACATGATTATTAACAAAATTATTAGTAATACCTAGAGTAATTATTTTTGAGTGTGTGTTAAGCACCTTATCATATAATTTGCTACACTGTATTTCACAAATCATTAAACATTTAATACTATCACTATACTCATAAAGATATGGCAGATACCGTGATCGGTAAAATAATAATTATATTTTTCAAATAACTTAGTTTTATTTTTACAACATGTAGACAACTTAATAAAACCTCGGTTCAAACGTAGACATACTAGACCAACACATGATCCCTTACAATATATCAGCTTATTAGCCTACTACGAAAGTCAATTTGTTTATTTTGTGACTATTAAGTTAATCAAGATTCTAATTTATTAATGAATGGAATGCTAGCAAGGTTAGATCAAGTCAGCCAAGTAACTACAGTGGTTAAGGATAAGTTATGCTAGTTCAGAAAAACTTAATTTATACCAGCAGTTTCCAAACTTTTTTAATAGCGTACCACCTCAAAAATTTCTGTAATTTAGAGTACCACCCAGATAATGCTGAACATTTAATATTTTGGTACATTTTTAATGGTGACATTGTATATACTAACACAGAAGGAATGGCTGCACCGGCTGTCTGAGCTAGAATCAATGTTGTATGAACCACTGGTGCTATGCGTACCAGAGTTTGGGAACTACTGATTATAGATCAAGTATTTAGACTTAAAATAGATCATTTATAAATACTTTAATTTAACTTTTGACTTCCGTTGACTGTGTCTGCTAAAATCTTACGTTTTCATTTAATTCCTAATGTCTAGCCTTATACAAGTTCGCTAGGTGTAAAATTGTTAGTGGATGTGCAAGAGTGTTTTCGTTTAGCTAAGAAAAGATTATTTTACCATTATCAAGAAATTCGTCTATTACATGGGCTAGGAGAGTGAAGTGTGGTCGCTATAGGAGATCATGGCCCCCACAAATGGGAGGGGGGCTGATAGAGCTCTAGCCTGGGAGTCAGGATTTTAAGGGCGGAGGGGCTGACAGGCCTCGGAGCCAAGATTGGGGGGGAGGGGGAGGCGTAGTGGGACTGTAACATTAATAAATGTTACCATTTTTTCCCATTAAAAAAGTGTTAACTCTCACTCTATGAAGTTACATCTGTTGAGGAACCATTTTATAAAGGTCTGCTAATGCTAATGTTTTGGCACAATATATTAGCAAGTATCATCAAAAAGAACATTCTCATACAACATAGCTAAGAATAACTTATCCCTTGATGTCGAGACTGCACTTGATGCAAAAGATGCAGCACTTCGTGACTTGTGGTAAAGTGTTGTTTGAAGAGGCAAAGTTATTTGCTGAAGCAGTAGAAGTGCAACCTCATTTCCCGAAAACCGAAAAATTTCAAAGGAACCTGAACCAGATTTCAGAATTTCCATAGTTTACCAAGTAGCTAGGCCTATTGCCTTTTACTATCAATGCTTTAAAGACAAGATTTGAAGTAGTAGATACCATATGTGGATTATTCTCACCCAACTTGAACTTCCAGAACCTATGCCAATTTACCGTAAAAGTTGTAAAACTTGTAAATACAAATGAGGATGATTTGTCAGAAGATTTACTGCACAAAATCCCCCACCTTGAAAGTATTTACAAGACAGTTTTTGGCACTGAAAGAATCCCGATTAGACTTTTGAACACAATTTATGACAAAAAAAACTGCAAGGTATATTTGCCAATATCGCCATTAAAATGTTAAATTGTACAGTAGGTACCAGTTACCGTTTCTTGAGCTTAAAGATCATTCAGTAGACTGGCAAATTCAGTGAAAACATGGTAAAGAAGTACAACTGGTCGAAAGCTACTTAATTATCTAGAAATTTTGTGTATTGAAAATGATTTAAGCAAGTTTATTTTACTAAAGTTATTGAAAAATTTGCATCGACAAGATCTAGCAAATATACTTTTGAGATAATTTTTGATATTAAAGTTTTATTATGTAGGGCTTAAATCCATTGGTTTTTTTTAATACAGTATAATACTATTTTTGTGTCATTTAAATTGACTTATTTTACCCTAAATCCTGTATAACATAACGCTGCCCTTAACCCTAGCGGTAGATAGGGAGCCTGCCCTGCCAAATATCCTGGCCTTAGGGCCCGCTTCAGGATGTGGAGCCACGTAGGAGATTATTGAGAAATAATCGGCTCTATAATATAGGTAAAGCTTCAATTGTTCAATTTTAAATATTTTTTTTTAAGATATTTGTTTTTGTGTCACAAGGTGAATTTGGTTTTGAATTATTCATTATGATAAAGTTCTTTAATATTATTAAATTTGGTCTAGTAGGATACCCGCATTTTTGTGAGTGTAATATTAGGCCCTCCTATAGTAAATGTTGTGATTATCAGGTTTTTGAGAGAAAAATTTGGCTAAAAGGTGTAGTTCTTTGAGTTTTTCCTTTTTTTCTTTTTTTTTAAGATATGCTGCCTTATATAAAGTCTGAGCAAAGCTTCAAGTTCTCATACAATAATTAATTTTTTTTAACACCATTCTTGGATGAGCAGAGTTCAGTGGTAAAATAGGCCTATGCCCTAGTCTGTGGAAGTCATCATCTAGAATGCAGATAAAATATAGTACCCAGTAGGCCCCCTCATTATAATAACAGAGCCGCTTTGGATATTCGAATATTTGGAAACTCTATTCAAGATGTATTTCTGTATATTAATAGGGTTATAGCTTGTGGAGCGCGATAAGGTAAGCCAAATCACAATGACTGACAAAATCTAGCTTAACAACAGCAAAGTCAATAAAGTGAAATACAAATATTAAAATATTTGTTTGTAAACGTCAATTAATGAACTTAATGAAATGAGTTTTCTAATGAACACATACAAGACTATTGTAATATAACTATGCACTTACTTTCTCGTGTTACATCCATTACATGTCAAAAATGCCACAATAAAACGCTACAGTGTCTACAACATTGTCAAGATATAAAAGTAAAAACTCTTTAAAATAAATTAAGTTTCTCGTTTTTAGTAAAACATTTTTATTTCCATTCTTTCACTATCTAAGAACGGGACGTGCGGCAACAATCTGTTTGTCAAATAAATAAGTTATAACTGTACAGCTTAGACATGTGTCGTTCGTGAACGAACAGGTCGATATGAATGAAACAGTAAAAAGAATGAACGATCCGGATCTTGGTTTAAATGAGTATCGTTCATTTTCTATATCTGCCTACTCTCGCAGGGGCTTCGTATAATATTCAGGTCAACTCGGCAAGCCTCTGTTAGCATTGCTGCCACACGTTCCTCTTCAAACCATTATTTTACTCGGCAGTCCACCAACTCACCACCATCTCTCATTTTCGTTCATTCGTCCAAACATTAGATCAAGGTCAATTGATTTTCCACCATTCATTTACCGCTCGTCTCTCATTCTCGTTCATTCGTAAATTGGATGGATCAACGAGTGACCGGAGAGCTAGTCGTTCATCGGATCTTCTCTCATTATCGGTCATTCGTTTATTGAACGGATCAGAGAGTTAGTTGAGGGTTAGTCTGTCACCATTTTTCTATCGCTCTCGTTCAATTGTCAACTCTATATTGAACGGATCAGTTAGTGAGCGGAAGGTCAGTTGGTCACCATTTTTCAATCGCTCTCGTTCAGTTGTCAACTCTACAGAACATTTTTGTCAGATCTTGACTTGAGTTTGGATTGTAATTTAGACGTTTAATCATTGTAATTTTTTTTGGTCAACTGTTTATATTTTTAGCAATCGTAATATTTTTGTGAAATGTGATTTAGGTATATCATAACATAGGTTTTTGGGATTCTACAAAGTATTCCATCATAATTTACCTACAAAATATTAATATCATATAGAAATGTACAATAAAAAGTACAATAAAAAGGCAATACCATTTTTAAACAGTAAGCCGATCTTTTTATTAAAAATTTAAATAATCTTAAGTAAAAATAACATTGTTTTAACTAAGTATTATTTAAATATAAGGTCACTTAAAAAAAATCAGTTCACCAAATACAACTTCAAATTAAGTGTAAACCTAATAAAATTATAATTCCGATGATTAACAGCATTTACAATAAATGAAATTTTAAAAATTATATTTTGTTCAGACAATGATTTTATGCAAAGCTAGAGAATATAATAAATCATTATGTGCTACTAGTTCTGATTGGCTCTGAGTAAAACCAAACTTAGAATTATTAGTTTCTCATAAATAAGGACTTCATGCAAACACAAAGTGTGGTGGTGACGTGACGATTCCTCCCCGCTGCTTTCTATCTTCCGCGCAGTTGTCTGGCGCAGCGCTGGAGTGTAATTACTAAACCTGCCGCTAGAGCTGCACCGAGCGTGGTGGCTGGGAACTCGTCCGTCACTAGCACACTCGTGAGCCCGCTCACTTGCAATGCATAAGGAATCGACCCAGTCAAAGAAAGAGGATACCTGTGAATGTACTTCATCAATATCGTTGTTCAAAGTAAAATAAAACATTATATTCCAAGTTCAACATGTGTTTTTCAATCGGTGGGGTGCAAGGCCGGATTTTACTTAACAACAGATTCAATATTATAGAGGAAATTAACAGGCTCATGGAGTTAAGATTGAGGGAGTTTCATTAGTAAAGGAGCTTCATAGTACAGTCATCAGGGGTGAGGTGAACAAAAAATTGTACATTTTTATTCAAAATGGTCTATATTCTGTGTGATATAGTAATTATAATTTAATTATATTATCTTTAAAGTTTAGTTTTTACTCTGGGAAATTGTTAATCATGCTGTAAAAAGTATATTTCATGTAACATATTTATTTATTTTGGTCCACTTCACTTCTGGAAAGGGGGTGAAGTGGACATCATTTTTGGTCCACTTTGAAACTTTCATGAGGTGAAGTGAACCACTTTTTATTCTTTTAAATGTTTAAACAATATTTTTAATATAAATAGAAAGCATAAATCCATTGGCAAAATATTAACATGAAAGAGCAAAAGTAAATGATCAACAAATAATGTCAATGCTACAATTTATGTCACTAATTACAAAACGACCTCTTCTTAAGTCTTTCGATTCATGTAACTTCTGAAAAATGTTAGCATGGTTAATGATGCAATCATCTTTTATATCTTGAAAAGAAAAGAACGTTGATTTTCACCCAACAGTTTTGCGCAAAAATATCAGTTTGTACATTTCGAATTTTTTTAGTTGTTCAACTTTTCCTATGTACAATAGATCACGCTTTTTGGTCTCAAAATGAACTAGACAATAGTCACCTTCATTAATATTAGTGATTCTCAATATTGGGGATTGCTGAAGGACCATCTGCTGCCTCAGTGCTGAGAAGAGACTCATCTAATGTTTGCAAAGTGTTATTTAGGCTGTTGTCACCAGACTCATCAGGTCTGTTTATTTCAGGTTCCCATACTACACTTTTACCTGGCAACACATTTAGTTTCTTTCCTCTTGGTTTTCGGGTACCAATAGTGGATTTAGCAGTTATGCTTTGTTTTAGAACTTCAACAAAGTTGTCACTCCATGCACTTTACTTACTTACAATATACCCATTAATTACTATTTTATAATAATCATTGGTAGATTAATCAATATTGGGAACTTAAAAGCAAGTTTCAGCACTTGTTTATTGAGCGCCCGTTATTTTTTTTAAATATATTATTTATTCTAGTTACAAAATGTAGTATCCTGCCGGTTAAAATAATATTCATTTCGGGTCCATGTACTATCGCTTGAGACTAAAGAGTTGGCAACCCTGTGATGTTTGTTTATTTATTTATTTGGAAGCCAATTTTAAATAATAGCAGTTCTTCACCAGACTGATTAATTAAAAAACTTTACATTGGCGTTTTAACTAAGCTACATATCTTAATTTCTGTAGCATTAGTTAGTTTTAGAACAAGTAGTTATTTTTTAGTTTTTTAATAATTATTAGTGTTAATTTAATGAGTTGGTTAATATAAATTTTTTTTGCACTCTCGGGAGCGTTTTATTTGTTATTCAAGTGCAGGTTATGTTTAATTTTTTTTTGGTAAAAAAGTGTTTTATCCTATGATTAAAGTCAATAACATTTTTTAGTATTAGGGAGAACATTTTATGGATTTTACATTATTTTAATTTTTCTATTATATTTTATTCCCTTAACTCTGATGTCTATAAATAAAGAAGAAAGGTGGGTAAAAACTCTTTTAATAGCATAGTTTAGATTAGATTTATTTCATTATAATATTATTAAATTATTAAGTTATGTTAAAAAATTACAAACAATAGTCTTAAAGTTCAGTACCTTTTGAAGCCTCCTAATAAAAACACATGTTAGATAGTTAGAAGTGACATAAAAGTACACACATTAAGCCCCATCTACAGACTATCTGTAAGGTGCATAGTACTCTGTAAGAGATCGACTCCACAGTAACAGGTTGAACTGTCTACAGATTTCTTATCCTTAATTCCTTAGTCCTTACTCCATAGAAGGTGACTCAACCTTAACTTTATAAAGACTAGTCAATACTGACTGCTAAGAACTACCAATCACAGGAAAGTAAGACATTTTCAGGTGAGGACCTAAGGCAATAATTATTTTTCCTAATTTTTAAAAAGTTATTTTTATCCTCCTCCTCTATAAACATTTGTATCACATGACCTAAACAATCATTGGTTAGTGATAATAGGAAGTATAGCCTTTTTAAAAAGAGTTCCATGTTATATATTTAAGCTTTTTCTATTTACTCACACAACAATAAAAATTCTTTATCAATTTTTGTTTGTTTGGTGGGATGTGTCTAAATTAAATCTAACTAAAAGAAAACATAAAAAAAATAAAGATTTTCTTCACTTAAGTATTAATAGCTCCGTGAAAGATGACAGGTATATATTACCCCACACACCCACTTGTGTTAAATATACCAGCGCGCCTGCTCAAGGGTTAAGTATTTATGGTTTATAAGGGTCTGGAGCTTATGGACTCTGTAGATGAGGCTGAAAGAACTATAGTTTGTCCTACCAGTACTAACTGTGGGGTCTAGATCACAAATTATGGGGATAGTATGGGCTGAGGGCGGCATTCTTTATCTTTTTTCAGTGTCATATTATTAGATCGGCAAATATTAGGGAAAAAAGTGGGAATACATCATGATGGTTGATCATTTATAGCCTACATGGATTTTAAAAGGTCTTATGATTAAGTTAAAAAAAGTGATATGATACCCAAAAATTTTGTAAAGCCAATTGTCTGTTTTGACTTAACTTGAAACAAGGAAATGCATTTCCCCTTAATATTTTAATCTTGTCATAGAGTATGCTATTAGGATACGCAGATGATTTAGCTTTGTTGGGTAATATTAAGGAAGCTTTTGCAAGAAATACAGAAATTTTATTAGGCTAGAGGCTAGTAAGGAAATAGGTTTAGAAGTGAACGCTGAAAAAACTAAGTATGTGATCACACATATTGGGGACGATAAGTTAGAGATTACCGTCGAAATATTAATGGAATAATAAGTTGCGGACTAATAAGGACTAGGCCTACATAGCAAATAAGTTTAATTCCAAATAATACTCAACAACCATTCTGTTATTTATCAAACAAAACTATTTAACCAAAATGTACAAAATTTTAATATATATAAGGCGGGTGCCTAAAATTACCAAAAATCTCTCTCAAGAGGGCGCCATGTCACCCGTGGGAACCACGTTGCCGACCCCTGATATAAACTATTACCTAATCCTTAGATAAATTGTTCTCTTAGCTATTGAACTTCTAGCTAAGATAATTTGATGTATTTTATCGTAGCAAGAAGACTCGGCGTTACACCACTGCCCAAATTGTACAGTTGGTGGACTACATGTCCAATCATTCTGAACTAGCATCGAGTAGATTCAGCTGTCCCATAAGCAATGATAAACTGGATCGCCAATGGGAGGCATTGGCCAAAATCCTTGAAAAACATGGTCCAAAAAAAACAGTAGCACAATGGAAAATTGTAAGTAATCTATGAATTATTAATGCTTTTGAACACAGTTTTTATAGCTATACAAAAAAATACATAGATTGAGCTAATCATTGACATCTTGATGTTGCAATTCTTGTTGGATAATCTGTTGTCGTTGTTTATTATAAATTGTTGGTAGGGTCCTGATTTTTAAGTTTGGGTGTCAGATAGCTGCCTCTCAGCTTCAATGATGTAGTCCTGGCCGTCCAAAATGACGGTCATCGACCCTTTGTCTGCAGGTAAGATAATGATGTATTTGTTGTTATGGAGCGATCGGAGGGCTTGAAGTTCTTGGTTGGTCAGATTGCTAGTGTCCAGAAGTTGGTTTTGAAAATCCAGGTTTGAGACATGCTGTGCAATAAAGTGGTGGTGGGGTCCCAGCTAGATGGTGGCTCAAACTTTTTAATGGCAGGGCTTATGTGTTTGGAATCATCTGCATCGTAGGGGTGCTGAGAAAAGGGATATTTGAGTCTGAGGTTTCTGGCAAATATGAGAACATCTGCCACTAAGCCGAAGTGGTCAAAGTTATGGGTAGGAGAGAAAGTGAGGCTTTTTGAAAGGATGTTGTCTTAATGTTCGGATAACTTGTATTGAGATGAGTTAAGAACTGCGCTGGTCAGAATCTTCTTGTTTGTGGGTTGTTTATATTATATTATTTGTTGTTTGGTTTCACTTTGTCCCCACCTTCTCTAGTTTGTTTTGTCACAATATTGGCAACATTGTCAAAACTGGAAACGGGGTCCTTTTCCCTTCACCCCAAAAAAGGGCAGTGCTTGTTTAGCTCTATTTGTGAAAAGACAACCTCAATTTATCAAGAACACTTTGCATGAATAAATAATGAGAAAACTTATCGGTTGTGATGTTCAACGATATTAAAACTTAACAGTTTGTTTTATTTCAATTTTAAAGGTCTCTGTTATTGTTTTATTGTCACATGTTCTTGCAAATAATATGTATAATATATATATATATATCTTATATCTCTCTTATCTTATATCTCATATACATATGAGATATAAGATATATATATATATATAATCATATGGGAAGGATTCCCCAAAAGAATGTGAAGCAAAGCCCAAGTGTGTGTCTTTGTGTGTGTGTGTATTCCCATTTCCTTAAGTTTATATTATCTTTTTATTGACACACTACTCTCTCATTTCTAGTATATAGGTGGTTGTCCACAAACTGGGGCTTTTAATGTCCCTACACTCTTATTATATATAATTCCTATGTAGATGTTTTATACTTGAAAGTTTTTTAAGTTGTTGTAATGTTACTTTAATTCTAACATTAATTTCTTTCTACTAGTTCTACATTTAAATAAAAAAATATATCTACATGTAAAACATTATTCCCCTGTATTGTCCTAACTACAGATTTAGTAACTAATCAATTAAATACTCATATAAATAGATTTTTTTTAAACTTTAGACAATATAATAGTACTATTACATATATGTATTTTAAATGATTAGTGTTTATTAAAAAAACTTTTAAACATCTTAATTTGAGCTTTATATCTTGTCTCCAGTTTTCATCTGTGATTTATATGGTAGATCATTAGTTAATTTCCCAATTAAGAGATAAAGATAGCTTGACTATTGTTGAAATAAATAATTAAAAGAAGTTGTGCAGTTGACATTTCTATTCTAATACTTGACTTCTGTGCATATTCTTTTCTGTGTTAATTGTTGCTCTTAAATGTTGCACTGTCACTATTGAAAGCATCATTCCCCTGGTGAGTTTAAAATGACCCATTTATTGTAATATAAAGTTTATATGTTATCAACAATAGAAACAATAATAATATATTTCCATAGACATATTTTTAAGTATTTTAGAATAAACCACATGGATAATTCAATCTCATAACCTCATAATCATCATTCCCCTGGAATCATTCCCCTGTCCTTTCTTTGAGCAGAATATCTGTATTTGGCCATCAATGATGCGTCTCTATTTTTTTAAACAAGTAGACCTAATAGGTACTTTGTTTTCAAATTTTTGTCAGCCATTCATTTTAATATCCTAGCCTACTTAAGTTTAATTAATTTATAATTTTTAGGTACTTTTAAAACATTATGAAGAATTGTAGGAAAAATATAGTTAGTGAGGAAGAGAAGTTAAATAAGAAAAGAAAAGCAGAACGGAAGCATTATAATTTTTTTTTAAAGATGATCCAGTGAAGAGAGAAGAGGAATGGCTGAAATATGTGAAGGAGAAAGAGAAGAAAATTGTAAAACCTATCAAACCCCACGTGGACAGAGTCCTGAAGGAACGGAAACAATGAAGGGTTAATTCTAAAAATTACAGGACTAACGTCAAAACAAAAGAGAATCAAAAGACTAACCTGCAAGATATAGATCAACCAGACTCTGTTTCTGAAATAGGTGCTTTAACAACAAAAAGAGCAAAATCTGGGAAGAAAAGAGCTACCAAAGAGATTTAGAAAAAGAGGCAATAGCATACTGCTGTTTACTCGAGAGAAGTTAATGGGCAGGTGACGACTAAATGCTTTAGTACGTTATCAGAATCACTCCAGCACAATATACCAGCTATCTGGTCTCACCTCCAACCAGTTTTGAACTACATTGAAAATAATTATGAGGTTGACACATTTCCTTTTTAAAGTGATAGTCCAGCCACACAATATCCCAATAAGACCATGTTTTAGGTTTTGGAAACAAAAATTGATAAATTCTACCCAAAATTAAAGAAATTCACTTGGAATTATTTGGAAGCTGGCCATGGGAAAGGTGCTCCCAGTGGTGTTGGGACAGTATGTAAAAGGACAGCAGACTGGCTTGTGGCGGGTAGTAATGATGTAGCCACATTTGAAATTTTAATAACAACTCTAACTGAAAATGTTCTTGGGATAGATATTATTGCAATAGCCAACGACCAAATTGAAAATGTATCATTACATTTGGAACAAAAATGCTTGAAACGTTTTTATGGTATCATGCAAGTACATCAAGTAGTTGGGGATGCAAAATCTGGCATTCTGAGCTTACGAAAACTTGTCAAAGGTGCACACATTGTAGCATCGGATGGTCAATAAAATACACAACTGCTGTATCGATGGTTGAACCTTACCCCATTTGTCCGTGATTGGAGGCGACGTGGAAGAGCGACCTAACTTCTGCTATGCACACCTTCCTTCACCCGAGAGAAAAAGTACACTGACGGAGCGAATTGAACGGCGATTTAGCGAACCCCACGTGTGGGCTGGGCATGCGCGGTTATAGTTATTCTCTTCTAGATTGTGCCAGAAAAAACCACCGGTCTCCCGAGGCACGTAGAAATGCGCATAACGTTGTTCCTTGATATTCCAGAATCTTTCCCCTCTTGCTTACCCTTCTTGCCCCTCCTCTTTGTTGTATCTGTATATATATTTGTGTCTGTCCCAATGTACGACACAATTGGGACAGAGCTGGTTTAGGACTAGTACAAGCTTCGGCTTTCTGCTTTTGAAAATGTAAGAACCCAAATTCTATCTCGGCTAATTTAACATCTTTTTTTATATATTTTTTTTTATTCCAAAATTCCTTTTTGGCTTAATATTTTTTGTTATCTTAGAAAATTAAATTTAAATAGAAGTCTGGAAATTAACTTGTAATGGCGTCTTGTCACCGGTTGAGGTGTAATGATTTATTTGTATTAATTACGGTGGAACTCTAAAATTAATTATTGCTTCATATAGTGGTATTGGACTTATAAGCCTATGTTGTCTTTTTACAACGCGCCAGGGCGAAATGGGCGTAGTCACGATTTATAACTGATACAAATTGTTATGTTAGGGGAACTATTGACATATACTGTTATGTTTATATTAAATAGTCTTGTTGATATAATACTTAGATTTCTTGGGTTATTTCGCAACCTATTAATGTTTTCATCTTGAGAAATATTTACCTTTTAGACTAGAGAGTAAATGTTGTCGCAATACAACACGCCAGCGCTGATTGATCCAAATCAGGATTGATAGGGTAAATAATTTTTAGACCGATTGTATTTACTCTTATATATATATATATATAACCGTACCTTTATGTTTACTTGTAAAGAAAATATTACTCTGATTGTAACTTTATTGTTGGCAGAATATCATTTCTGCCCAGACCCGTTATAGTGGGCTAATTTTCGATGTTAAAGTTCAAAGCACTTGTACATAATGTACATATAATTGTTTTAACAACCATAATTAGTACTTATTTGAATTGTTAAACTTCGGATTGTCCTATCCAAAATAAATATTGGTTCAACATGACTAATTTTTTATTTTTAACTATTATATACCATCACATGTCCTAGGTTTTTGGTTGTTTAATGTAATTTTTCTAATATTATCCTGTGGTTAGGAAGGGTGACGCATTTTTGGGCTCTCTAGTGATAGACGACTCCCATATATTTTGATACTCTCAGTAACAGGTGGGAGTGGCGGGATTAGACGCGTAATGTTTCTCTATGGAACATTTCTAGTCTTGAACTCATGTGCACTCACTCTTGTTATTGTTATTTACCCTTTTGTATTTTCCTTGTATTATTTTGTGGCCTCCTCGCCTGAGGACGCTACAACATTATGAAATTGGCACATTAAGATATGAATCTAAAATATCATGTTTTTCAGAAGATGAACTTGCTGTCACTCATCAGCCAAAACACCGCAAAGAGTTGCGTTAGGAAGATTTTTACTCGAGTAGTGAAGATGAAGGCAATGAAAACAAAGTTTCAGTAAATAGGCTTCATTTAAGTGTAGAAAATTTAAAAACTGGAATATTTGTACTCATTCAACGAGCTGGAAACAAATTTTCTAAACAAAATTGTAAATATAGGTACGTTGCAGTTTGCCAGAACCAAGTAGAGGAAGATGGTGACATCTAGGAATTCAGCTCTTGAGCCACAATGAAGATGATGTTTCATACATTTCATTTGAACAAATAGTTTCAATTCATACAGAACCATACCTTGTGTTACGTGGGAACAGAGTATATTATAAATTTCTAACTGCAGTTGATGTAGTTGAACAACATTAAAGCTAAAGTTTTTTAGTTTCACCTTCTTTACAGTTATTGATTTAATGACTTAAAGTCATTCCCCTGCTTATGGCATAATTCCCCTCCTATTAACCTATATTTTAATATTTGCAAATAAATACTAAAATAATAAAAATTAAAAGTGTTCCTTTAAATGTCATCATTTTAGTAATGTTTAGAACTTAATTATAGAAATGCAATATATATTTTTTTCACATTTGAATTTCTCCATTTTTCACCCTCAAAATACCTAGTTTGTAGACAATAACCCATATCTCTAAATTTACTGCGTTAATCTAGTATGTTACTCTTTGTTCAAATTATTAAAAAAGGGGTGCTTCATCGCGAATATTTTGATCAAATAATTTAAATTGGACTGATAGGGGTCCTATTGCTAATTAACTTTTGTAGGTGTATTGTTTCTTTAATATTTTATATATATATATATATATAGATAGATAGATAGATAGATAGAGAGAGAGAGAGAGAGAGAGAGAGAGAAAAACATTTAAGGAAAACCACCCTCATCACATCCGACCAGGAGCGAACCACAATCGTCTTCGGCAGTCCAGTCTATCGCAAGAGTAGAGCTTTAGACAATGCAGCCACCGAAGCGGGCTTATATAGATATTAATTAACTAAAATTTATAGTAGGCTACATTCACTGTCTCTGTTGACCAGATGTGAGCTGTGATTGTTTTTTTAGGTATGGCGAGATCTCAAGTGCAAGGTGAGAGGTCGCCTTGCAGAAGTAAACAGAGTAAATAGTGCTCCAGGGAAAGAAAAATCTGCTCCGCCACTGACCGAGCTTGAGTTGAAAGTGAGAACCATCATCGCTACAGTCAATGATATTGGTGAGCCGAGTACATGTGAGCGTGGTCTCAAAATGGTAAGTATAGACAGTCTTTAATGCTGGCCATGTATTTTTTACCTGGCAGAAGTATTTTTTTATATACACACACAAAGATTATGCTAGACAAGTTTTAATGCTTTAAAACAAATTAAATGTGACATTCTATGCTGAGTCTCTTTGTGTTCATGTTGAGAAAGAATAATAATATAAGTGTATTTCCTTAGTAAATGTGGTAAAATTGTACCATACACTTGGTAAATATAAATATTTAATAATTGTGTTAATCTTAAATCCTACAAATTGGGAAAACTTAAGACAATCATACATATTTAAGTACTTGTTATTTAATCATACATTACTGTTATTGCGAAGGCAGAGTTTCCTAAATTATATACAAAGGTAAATGGTGCCAAATGGCTATTTTAAATTAAATATTGAAAAGAGGTTAGAAGGTCAAGACCTACACCCCAGAAAACTGTAGGCCTTGTTGTGTTTTTAATTGTGAACTTTGAGACCTACAGTTTTCTGGTGTGTAGGCCTTGACCTTCTATCCTCTTTTAAATGTTTCATATAAATTATATATAGGTACTTCACATGGCATTAATATAATTTGTTGTGAATAATATATATATTATTAGGCTATATTATGTTTATGAGATATCAATTTAAAAAAAAATGGGTTATCAATGAGAAAGCTAGAATTTAGGATATATATATATATCGACATTTGTATGCAGGCTTAGTGGGAAACCATATTAAGAAAGCCACCATTAGTCCACCCAACCACCTTGTCACTGACAAATGACAAGGCCAGCCAGAAACCTTAGACTGTGTACCCACCAATTTGGATCCTAATGTCAAAACTTATTTCTGAAATAATCATACAAATTGACAAATAATATTTTAATATTGCAAGCAAAATTTTACAATTATACGATAGTGCTCTATATCTATAATCCATAAGTGTTGTTTCTTTATTTTTAAAGACACTGTCCGAGGAGGAACCACCGATTGATATGGACATTTCATTCCCACTCCCGACAAAGGTATGAAATAGGATTATTTTAATATAAAGACTTGATTTGCATATACCTAATCTAGGTCAAACTTTTTATTTTAATGTGGTCTGTTATGTTTCATCATAGTTTTTAATACACAACATTGACAAATGTAGTTTATACTCTTAGTAGAATTGCTGAATTTTTTTAAATATTATTTACAACCTTTTTAAAATTAACTAAGAAAATTTCTTGAAAGTCTAATTATTTTCTATTGACCATTGTTTTCAAAGCTTTTGTGTTTCTCAATAAAGTGCAAAAATACTTGAGAAATATGTCTACCTTCTATAATGTTATTTGCAATTTCTTAGGCACTTGTGTGTGGTATAATAAGTAGTAAGGAAACTAAGAGGAAAGAATGAAAGCCATGATGTTTTTGATGTTTTGATGGTATGGGGGGAAAGGGAGAAAAAGTACAGGAACAGCTACATAACTGGAATTAGGAAGTGAAAATGGAATGAAATTTAGCATGGTAAAGTGTGAAGTGATGGTAATGACAAAGAACAGGGTAAGACCTAGTAAAGCTATAAAGTTGGATGGAGTAGATCTGAGAAAAGTACAATATGTTAAATATCTTGGAATCATGATCGATACAAAGGGTGGGAATAAAGAGGATTGAATAAGAAGTGGACAACACGAGGAGTTGTTCAATAGGTGTGTAAGAGACCTTCTATGGGGAAGAGAAGCACTCTTGCAGTGTAAAGAAGTGTTGTACAGAGTGTACTTTGTAGCCATTGTCACATATGCAGCAGAAACATGGACATTGAATGTAAAGGCCGTATCACACATAGCAGGTTGCAGTGCTGCTTTCTGACGTCGTTTTGCAGCGCTGCGAGCTGACAAATCTGGGTTACCTATTACACACAAGCTGCATTCTGACGAATGATCATCTTGCCACTCAGTGGAGACTTTAGAGAGTCCCGTATTTTCTTCGCTTCTTTCCTCCAGGAGGTTCGTAATGAATTCATTTTCTTAATTACTGATCCTCTTGTGATGTATTTGTCAACCTCTTGAAATTTTGCTACCAATTACCCCAAAGCCTTCTCTTTACTCAAACGATCTAGGTATTCATCACCTTTAACTTTCCACAAACATGGCATTGTTCGGTACAATTCAATCAATTCTGTCAAAAACTCTTTGCTATAGTTTCTTATGTCTGTCATAATGTCCCGAACGACGAGAATAAACACTTGAAAATATAAACACAGCGAACGTTGTCCACACAAACGAAACTGTTGAGAAAATGGCGATCCTCTGGTCTGGTACTACCTTATCTCGACCAGGTGCACACATGCACAGTATAACATTTGACAAGTTGGAAGCGCAGAAAGCGATTACACGGCGCAGAAAGCAGTTGTCCGATCAGAAAATATCAAACTCGTTTGATATTTGCGCTGCCAGGTATATTACATGATCATCTTGCAGCGCTGCAAAACAACGTCAGAAAGCAGCGCTGCAACCTGCTACGTGTAATACGGCCTTAAGGAAGACTAGGAAAGTGGTGGTCATGGGAATGATGTTTGTGAGGAGCATTTTATCTGTCATGAGCAGAAACAAGATAAGGAATGAAGTTATCCTGGAAAGAGTGGATGTACAGGGAATACATGAGATAGTAGAGGAAGCAAGATTGAGATGGTATGGTCCCTAATGAGACTGGAAAAGGAGTGAATACCAAAGAGATTTATGGAGATGAAGTATGTAAATAAAATACTGCAAGAGAAAGACCAAGAAAGAGATGCGAGGAACAGATAACGAAAAGTGTGCAACTGAGAGGAGGAAGAACGGTGAAAGGATAAAGGAAGATAGAGGCATTTTACTAAATGAAACTGGCTATGATGATGATTATCCTATATATATATAAACATCTATATGTTGGTTACCAGTAGAGGATCATTCATGAACTAGTTTGTGAGCTTACTATAGATTGTAAACTTGTTAAATGGAACTTTTTCCCTAGAAACTTATATGTATTGGTTTACCTTTGGGTTAGTGGTACACCTCAGTGCAATAAGTAACAAAAATATGTTAGTCTTCATCTGAATTTAACGGACAGTATTTAGATACATTGTTTTTTGATTTCTCATAATGTGCATTTTTATAAGATTGTTTATATCATTTTATTAAAAGAATAAACATAGCATTTACAGAATAATAAATGTAATTTAAAATTGAACTTTAAAGCTTTGTTTAAAAATAATATACACACAATATGGCAAATTGAAAATTACATTTAAAAAAAACTATTAGGTAATATATATGTCTCGAATTCACATAAATAACTTGCATATCTCTTTTCTGTCAAGTTTGAGTTGATTCAGAATGTGGAGGAGAATCTAGATCCCCAGGCAGGGCCTTCTTTACCATTGGAGCAGGGTTACAACCCACCTTCTTTGCAGGCGAAAAATATGTCTGAGTCTTTGGGAAATTCCTTTTCAAGCTCCTCAAGTAAGTACTCTGCACATACTTCTGTGTATATGTAGATTCATTTGATTACATAATATACTATTTTAAGTGTTTACGTTAACATACACGAATTTGCATAGGTAGGTAACATGTCTGCTACTGAACATTGATCCTGGGGTTAGTTCTTAACATGCTTGAAAAAAATTAATGTTATTGAAATTGGAGTATCCCTCTTCACAGTGACAAATTAATGTATTGAATGTTGTATTGTTGTTTTATAAATTGTTAGTCTATTACAATAAATGGGATCGGAAAGTGCATATTAAATACCCAAATAAAAAAAAAACTTGTATTAAGGGTGTGCGACGCTTCGAAAACTTTGGCTCGAATATATGTTCGTTTCGATTCGAAAGTAAAATTATTATGGATTTGACAATTATTAAGGTTTGCTGAAAAAAAATTCAAGCTAAAACACACGATTTTCTTCATGAGGAAGCCATTATCTCTTTGTCCACTTACAGCAATGTAAAGAGTGAACTGTGTTCTTCTTTTTACTGTAAAAACCATAAATATATAGTTAGTTCCTTTTATATGTTTCCATCCACCTTTCCTGTATCTTCTTCCAAACATTGTTTAAACTTTTTTTTTTAATATTCAAACTTTGATTTGGCTTTGGAAATATTTAATATTATTAGATTAGACTTCATTTCCTTTTGAAAAAGTAAGACTTTATAAACCCTAGCTTGTATTATCAAAAATCATTGTGAAACGCATAATAAAATGCATTATGTTTTATATTGCATAATGGAGTGAACTATAATATGCTTAGTTTTTACATAATTTCAATTTTTGTGATTTTTTTTTAAGGTACAGTGGAATTACCTATGTTTACACACTGCTTTCCTGTTCAATTACACTACTTTGTGGAATATTTTCAGGGAAGAGCAAGAAATATAAAGAGGTTGAGGAGTGGGAATCAGCTGTGAAGATCTTCACAGAGATTCAGAAAGACCACAACAGTTCTAATAAAGTAAGTCATCTTAAAATATTCTATGGAGCCAACAATGATATTAATAGAAAATTATCCAAACCTTTTTCAACATCTCCTAAAATGCAACACTTTGTTTTTATGTTTAGTTCTTTCATCTCATCCGTTGGACAAGGGATATCTTAAATAATTTAAAAATACTTTGTAATTAAAATAAAACAAAATCGAATGCTCTATATTTTTAGGAAATAGCAAATGCTATAACCCGATTAGCCTCCGCACAAGAAGAGTTGTTAGGCCAACAGATGAGTGTTGCCACCGCCCTGGAGACAGCTGTTGCTGCACATTTGGAAAGCAACAAGTTGCAAGCAGAGGCTAACAGACTGCAGGCGGAGTCCAATCGTGTGCAGCAGGCTCACAATAATAAGATTACAGAGCTATTAACCGAGTTTCTCCTTGATCGGCAAGTTGCTATTTTCATATTGTTTATAAAATTATGCATGAAAAGTAGGTTTTCCTTAAAGATTCACATTATTTTTTAATAAATAAAATGATAGATTATTAGGAAAAAAGGTAGAGCACAAATAAAAGTAAAAACATTAACACATATTTACACACACTTCAATATTTCGATGCTATAATAGCTATTGAAGTGTGTGTAAATATGTGTTAGTGTTTTTACTTTAATTTGTGCTCTACCTTTTTCCTAATATTCTATCATTTTATTTATTACTAATGTTTTTGCTCAATGCACTTTTTTCATACATTTAATTATTTAACACTATACATCTGTAAAGCAGGCTTTTTGAGTTTGAATCATTTCAGAAACTAGTAAAATATGCTAAAATTATGATGTTAAATAAAATGGTTACACATTATAAAAAAACATTAGTAGGAATTTGAGAAGCTTTTAAAGCTTCTACTTTGCTTCAAGAATAAAATTCTAGATTCAAAAATTACAAAACTTCGCCAAAAAAAAAGATTTAAAGATAAAACACATATTTATGTTGGGTTTTCTTCTGTTATTTCCATCACAAATTAGTATTAGTGTAAAAAAATTGAAATAATTATATTACACATTATGATAGTTTAATTTATCATTTTAAGATAAAATATATTAAATTATGTTTGATATAGCATTTTGTAAATTATATGTAATAGCTAAATATACATAGTTATGCAAAGTATAATATTTTTATCCAACACTAAAGATTTTTGTAAATATTTGAACCTCGGTTTGGCTTCGAGAATATCTAATATTTTTCGATTTGACTTTGCTTCGATTTAAAAAAGTGGGATTTGCACTCTCCTAAAAATTAGATTAGTTTTGGACCAAAATGCCATAAGCTATTATGTATAAATGTAAGTTCTTCGAAATGTTCATGCAACAATAGTTCACTTTGTCAAAGTTAGTGATAAAGAGCACCATCTGTTGTGACTATAAACTATTTCAATATAAATCTTCAGTCCTCAAAGTTAACACATTTGTCACGTATTATTATTATTATTATTATTATTATCATCCAAGGTTATAATGATAGGTTATGCAAAGGTTTTATAAAGGCTGTTTTGGGGGGAAAAGGGCAGCTTATTTTTCAGTCAGTATAGTAATTATTAATAAACTTTACCTCACAAGTATTGTTTTTAAAAATATATTAACATATTCTAGGCACAGTGTGGGATATTAAACGGCCTAAAACCCTGACAATTTTTTTTATAATTGGCAGATTCGTGTTACTGACTCGAATAATATAAAATCCAAATAAAAATCAATATTATCAAAGCTTCGCAGACCCCTGTTTAACACTGCTGACTGTACTGCAATTAATGTATACCATAAATAAAATTTAAACTGTTTACATTGCAATTTCACTAATATGCTTGTCATATATGGGATAAAAGGATGATTTTGTTTCTATAAGTAGATTATACATTGATTTTGAAATTTTGTTGCAGGGCACATTGACCTTCAATAGTGGTGAAGGAATCTTTAAGTGCCTCATATATTTTGTATTAGTAGCCAGTGATTGAGCTACGGATAGGGACTGAATATTTCCACATTTGCTGGAAGAGATTGTGGAGGACACGTGGTAAGAGGAAGTGGAAGAAGACACCCTGTCGGAACAACAATCGAGGAGAAGAACAAAGGATTCAGAGGGAGTTTTAAGAATAGGAATAAGGAAACAGAAGAAGAGTATATGTAGAAAAATAGAAGAGCGAAGCCTGGAAGGATTGGATGCGAAAAATGGACAGAGATGCTAGAAAGGAATGTGGAAGTAAGTAAAAAGGTTTTTGCAAATACATTTTAAAATTTAGTATGAAGAGACTTATATCATTTATGAATCATTCAATGTTTTATAAAACAATATAAAATTATAACAGGTATCAAAGAGAGTTGTATTAAAAACTAAACACACTTTGAAGATATACATGAAACATTATTAATTATATAATAAGGAATGATGGCCAAAAAAGAACTAGAGGTCTGCAGGCTTCGGTTTTTTAATTCAAATCGAACTCGAGCTAAGTATATCTAAAAGCTTCCGAGTTCAAGTATATTCGTAATTTTAAAATGTTAAGAGTATATATTTGTTTATTTTAAAAGAAGAATAGTAGGCTTATATTTAACATGTCACCATTCAAAACAAACATAAAATGTAAATATCACATCTTTAATATTTGAGATTTTAAAACAACACATGTTCTTAAAATATAAATTGACACTCATTTTTATAACTACTAAATACTTTTGAAAAATAAGGTTTAAAATATGGACATTTTAAATTAGAAATAACACTATTAAAAATAAGGACACCACTCAAATAAAAATATAATAGAAAAAAATAATTAAAATGTTTTCAATATTCATGTCTTTAAGGACATTAAAATTACACTAACGCTCATAAAAAAAGTTAATAAAATTAATAACTGTACAATATGACAATGTATAACACTTTACAATAATATAAAATGATAGTGAAGGAAACCAACCTGAAAGGATAGTTAGGTTAGGCTTGGATAGGAACAAACACACGTCTTTCGTCAATTCTTCTTAAGCTTTTACACTTCCCCCTTCTTCAAACTTCTGCATTTGCACATTGTTTTGAATTTTCGGAGATATTCCATTTTCATTAATGTGCCTCTTCATAAAAAATGAATATTTCCCAAAATTTATATGTATAATTTTTTATTTTAATAGTCCCAATTAGTACTCTTCACTTAGAAAACAAAATGCCAAATGCACATTCAACAGTATTTTGTGCCCGTGATAAGTCTTTTGTTATATTTTTCCTCTACCAATTGCAATTATTTTCCCCCTGAATGGTTTCATTAGAGTTATTTTTAAAGGGTATGCCTCATCTGCGATAAAAACAAAGGGCGTTAATTCTTCAGTTCCTGGTAAAAATCTTTCTGAAGGTATTTTAAGTTTTCCAATTTCCAAAAACATTCCTAGCGCTAAAGTTTTTTAAGGTTCCTCTTGTCACTTTGTTTGCCATAAGCACCAATATATACTGATATAAATGTATAGTGATCAATGAGCACTTGTAATACAAGAGAAATACATTGATCTCGGATGTCCTGAACACTTTATTCTCACATGAATCCCATCTAGTGCGCCTATGCAATCGGGAAATTGCCAGATTGTATTAAATCTTTCTGCAGTCCTTTTGAAATCTGCAGCATTTGGTGTCTTCATATAAAGCGGCAGAAAACTTTGCCATAGGCACTGACAGATTTCTCTGATGATTTTACCCACTGTAGAAATCCCCATTCTAAAGGAAAATGACAAACTTCTGACACTGGTGCCTGTGGTTAGATATCTGATATATAAAACAATTCATATTTTTTTTTCAAGCTTTCATGACAGTCATCAATGGAACGATGGTTTCTGGGATGCTTGCCACATCGTTTCAAAGTAACTCATGAAGAACCCGCCTCAGTGGCTGAATGGTCCAAGGCATCACTCTCCTGTCGGACTGGCCTGCTGATGACGGGGAGATCAGGGTTCGATCCCAGTCGGGTCCACTGAGGTGATTTTTCCTAAATAGTTTCTCACTCCCCTTCCACGAAAATGCTGATGGATTACCTCTAAAATGCACCATTCTTCATCCTCATTCTATTAGAGTAATGATCATATAAGCATATAAATCTGAACAGGTAGTAAGATGCGGTGATAAAAAGTAAAACAATTCTGAGGTCGAAACGTCAGTAAACTTTGAAGAACGACTTGGCAAGCAGCCCGGAAACCATAATTCCATTTAAACAAAAGAATCACTCAAAATAGTGTAAAAGAAAAAATAAAGTGAGAAAATATATAAAGTAATGTAATTTGTTCAGGGTACATCTAAATTTTGCGTTTTATTTTTAGAAGCATTTGCGAAGACAATATGGAAAAACCTATGCCAAGAATATAGGAAGAAGTTGTTGAAAAGGTCTGGTGATCCGGCCCCATACGAAACACCATCTTCGTGGCTTTATTTTGAGAGTATTTCATTTATAAAAGATCAGTTTACGTCCAGAGACACACACACAAATTTAAACTTATCTCGAAATAAAATTTAATATATAGATGGATAAACCAGAAGTGTGTGGATGACCTGGAGTCTCTTGAAAGTGAGGACATTGGAGAAATTGGCGATACTTTTCTCTTTCGTCCAGCTTTCGAACCATCCCCTTCACCGTATAAAGAAAAAGAATTACACCTCAGGTCGCATTTGGACAGTCCTTGTTAGCCTTGGAAAGGGAAAAACTCGAGCTTAGAAAGACACATCACTCCACTTTAGATCTTAATGATGAGGATGTTGGTTTTTTTCAATTCATTTCTTCCCCCATAAAAAAATTAAGTGCTGAGGATAACATTATTTTTAGAATGGAAACTCAGAAGCTAACATATAGAAAACCCCAAGTTTCATTGGAAACTGCTAACCTGGCTACTTATGTGGCTCCATCAGGTTTTACTTCAATGCAGCCCGTCCGCCCCTCTGGTCACACTAAACAACCCAAGCATTACAATTATTCCTCATTTGAATAATCACAACAGACATCAATTTCTCAACATTTGCTTCCTTCTTCAGCATCAACAAACAGACCTACTTTCCAGTTTGGGATGCTTTCACAACAATACGAGTAATTTTTTATATTAATAAAAGGCTTTTCAATTAAAGAAGAGTGTTGATTTTTTTCTCTTGTATGGTACAAAAAAGTGTTAATTTTTCTCACCTGTATAGTAATAAAAGTATTTTAAATTAAAGAAAATATATTGATTTTTTTTCTACTATATAGTAAAATAAGGGCTTTCAAATTAAAGAAAATGTGCTGATTTTTTTTCACCTGTGTAGTAACTAAAGTCTTTTAAATTAAAGAAAGTTTGTTGATTTTTTTCAACTGTATAGTAAAAAAAAAGTTTTTAAATTAAAGAAAATGTTTTGATTTTTCTCACCTGATCGTGACAGCAAGATATCTCTTCAACTGAAGTAGGATTGACATGGTAGTATTGTAATGTCGTGGTTCAACCTTCGACTCAATTTCATTCAATATGTAGGTGAAAGTTTCCAATGACATTCTTGTGTAGCGGCGAAACCTTTCTTCATCACTTTTGAGTTCGGTGAATAAATGGTGAAATTCTCCCAATCTTCGTCTCTTCTGATTGATAGGATGTGCTCTAAACTGCCTACATCTATTACTGGTTAAGAAGTAAAATTTTGCTGTTGCTATCATGTCATCACTTTCATCACTACTGCTCTCAAAAAAAAAAATTTTTCTGTTTTAATAAATATTTTAAAAGTAAAATTAAAAATCTTTGAGCCAAAAATGTTTTGATGAAAAAATAATTATTTTTTTTAGAAACAATGCCATGCAAATGCTCTGTGCAGACTGACTTTCTCTATCCGGGTACGAAGTGTGATGAGCGATCTGCTCGGTATGCACAGGCTGTTCCATGAGCGATTAGCGATGTGTGAAGATAGGAGTGATGAGTGATGTGCACGCTCCTCGGCATGCACGCACCCTAAGAAACACGATAAAAAGGCCAGAACCATTGATTATAAAGTAGGAGATTTAGTTTACCTCAGTCATTGTTCTTAAAAAAAAAGTCAGGAAATTTCAAACGAATTTTAAGGGACCATATCAAATTATGAACATTTTAAGTAGAGTTACAGTAATCAATAATAGTTCATACAGGATGGCTTAAACCAGTGGTCGCCAAATGGCGGTCCGAATCCAGAACACAGAGACATTTTTGAAGACCTTGTCTAGATAGCGATAAACAGAAGAAATTTCGGCAGTGGGCGGTTAGTAGACATGGAAGGCCAGTAATAATAAATAAGTAAAATAACTAAAAGGAAAGAAAATCACGTTTTTGAATTAGTATAGTCCTATAGGACTTGAACTTGTGTCACTGTTAAAGTTTTGCTGTCATGTATGTCATGTTTTTAAAACAGACCTCCATCAAAAATAATTGGAGACCCCGGGCTTAAACCTCTTTTATATCGTTTTCATCCCAGATCATCTCATCACATTCATTTTGAATGTCATAAGTATTTCCTTGCACTACTTTCGTTCTTTTTACCCACTTCCAAAACAGCTTATTTCTTCAAAATCATTTCTGCATTCTTTTAATCTCATACCCGCCTCGGTGGCGTAGTTGGCTAACGCGCCAGTCGTGTTGAGCTCGACCGCCGAGGACGGGGAGATTGAGGTTCGAATCTCGGTCGGGTGAACTGGGGGTGGTTTTTCCTAAATGGTTTTCCACTCTCCCTCCACGCAAATGCGGGTTCACTTCCTCTAAATTCAACCCTCCCAATTCCTAATCCATTAGAGTAATTAGTACTTAAGCGTATAACCCGAACGGGTAGTAAGACGCGGTGCTAAATATTATTATAATATTATTTTAATCTCATTCGCTCTTTACTCTTTTTACTACTTTTTTTGCATTCATTTTTTTTTCTCTCCGCATATGTCCCACAAATTCTTACTTTCTGTTTCACTCTTCGCAGTAATCATTCGTTTGTATGTTTCTTTCTTTTCACTCACAGCTTCCTTCACCTGTTCATTCTATGATGCATCTCTTTTGAAATTTACCACCACCACAGATCAAAACATTTTATTCATGCACTCAACTACAGCTTCTTTTGTTCTGTTCCAGGCAATTTTAATATTATTACCATTTATTTCGACATTCCATTCATGCTCTAGTAAAATTAATTTTTCACCCAACATTCTTTCATATTGCCCTCTCACACTTTTATCCTGCAACTTTTCCACTTTCACTCCTTACTTCCTTTATACTCTTGTGCTGCTTATTCACAAAATTCCTACCCAATTCAATAGTTTTGAGATCACAAAGAAGTGATTTGTTCCACATTCAGCACCATGCACAGCCCTAGTATTTTTTACTAAACTTCTCTGTCTCTCATCATACACCACATAATCAATCATCACTCTCGAATCACCCCTTTGCCATGTATACAAGTGAATTTCTTTGTGCTTAAACCATGTGTTTGACACAAATAAACCTTTTTCTAAAAACAGACTCACTAATTCATTACCATTCTTGTCTACACTGTCATCACCATACCGTCCTAACATTCTCTGAATTCTCTCTTTGGGTACCCACCCACTCACTCATATCTCTTAACAAGATGATTCTTTCGCCCGGTTCACAGATATTCAAGACTTCATTGATCTCATTCCAAAACTATACTCTCACATTGTCGTCTTCACCCTCCACTGGAGCATAGCCAGCAACCAACATAATTCTACAAATTCCTATTTTCAAACGTACTCATAAAAGTCTAGATAACATGAACTAGTACCTTTCCACAAACAGCTTAGCTGTTGGGCTTTGGATTAAACCAACTTCTCCTACCCCATTCATCCACACCTGACCACAGTGTCAGGATACCATCACTCGTCATTAAACCAACTTCTCCTAACCCCCTTCATCCACACCTGACCACAGTGTCAGGCTACCATCACTCGTCATTAAACCAACTTCTCCTACCCCCTTCATCCACACCTGACCACAGTGTCAGGATACCATCACTCGTCATTAAACCAACTTCTCCTACCCCCTTCATCCACACCTGACCACAGTGTCAGGATACCATCACTCGTCATTAAACCAACTTCTCCTACCCCCTTCATCCACACCTGACCACAGTGTCAGGCTACCATCACTCATCATTAAAACATATTTCCCTTTCTGCTTGGTTTCACATACACACATAATATTGATTTATTTCCTCCAACAGTTTACCACACACACTCCTCTCACAAACCACCTTCCAATAGTCCATGTTCTCACCAGCTTATCAACAGATTCTTCCTTCACTTTTGACCTCAGCTTCCCATCATAGCTTTGGTCACCCAAGGCTTCTTTCTTGTAGTAATTTTAAAGCGAGTAGATCAGACATGCACCTATGATAGTATTCACTGCTTAAGTTAAGGATGTTGTATCAATCTGTGTTGGCACATTTTTGTCAGTATACAAGTTCAACTGTTACCCAGTCTTACACTGAGCGCGCTTGCACTGTTCCTACAAACCAGTATCCCTACAATAGAGACTTCCTTGTCTGCCAGTATAACATTGCCCGTGTCACTACCACTAGGAGGTAAGGAAATACACTGATACCAGGACAAATTATAAGATTTTAATTATTATTTTTTCCATTCAAGATGTGAATAATATTCAAAGCAATATAATGTCAATACATTTAAACAGTTTCTCCAAAACTGACTAAAGCAACAGGGATGATTATGAATAAATAACACAACATATATACTGTATAAATTATTTCCTATAGGTGAAAGACTTAATTATTTTATTCATTGTTAAGCAGGAAGTCTTTTAGCATTTACACAATTAGCTATGTCCCAAGTCACTACCCAATTATGCTGGGTTCACAATCTACTTGACATTCATGTAGTGTAAAGGTTATTCTCATGTTTTTAATTGGAATCCATTACGAGGCACTTAATTTAACATTGACATGAAGTTTAATTAACATTATAGTTGTCCAGGAGATAACTTTAATGTTAAATTACTAAGTGTTCCTGTCAGACAATCATGTTGAAAACAACATCAACATAACTGTTTACTATCTAATTTATTTGTTTAGTGTGTGAAGATATCTTCTTCAGTCGAGTTCCCATCTCACAAGTACTAAAGCAGCATGCCATTTATTTATGCTTTATTTTGAAGCTCTAGAAATCTTCAATTAAAAGTAACTGGAAATTAATCAGCTTTTACTGCTTAAGTTCTATTTTTGTGAAAATTTCTTTTCAAACAGTTAAAATTCATTAGTTTTGATTTGATAGGGTTTTTATGTTACAATAGTTGTGTACTAATTGAATCTTAATCACACACAAATGTTTCTTTACGTTTCATAAATGTCACATTATGTTAAGTTGATTATGATCCCAACATTAGGTTTATTATAAATACTATCCTTAATCGTAATGTAACACAGTTGGTTTCTAAATATTGAAGCACATATTACATTTAAAAATAACAATACAAATAATAGCTTTTAAAATACATAGTTTAAATTGTTATCTTATAAGTTTGGCTGAATATAAATAAATAAAATATGCCAGCAATTCTGAACAAATAAGTTATCACATGAAAAGGTTAAAAAGTTACAAACTTATAATAATGTCTAGACATAAAGGATTTTATCATGTTAAGTTAAAAAATAAAATTCTTTAACTTAAAAATATGTGGATTATTTAAAATGATATCAGCTGTTTGATCAAATTATTTAACATGAATGTTATTTTATTTCTAAACAACTTTTCTTGTGCATATTTAGCTTAAAAATGTTTTACAGAGTAGTTAGAATGAAATGAATAATTATTGGTGTTCCCAAACGGACGGATGGAGAGGCAAGTTTTAAAATTATGGCGGCATTAAAATTGCATATCTTTGTAACTTTAAAAGCACAATAAGAATAACAGATTTAAATAAAATAACCATAGAACAAGAATACTTCTTTATATATATGGATGTAAATTAAAAGGGGTGTGCAAATATTCGTAAAGCCAAAGCCGACTTTGACACACACAATAATTTCCTTTGCATCTATGAAAATATTTTGGTGAATTAGATACAAAAATAATTGTCAAACACAAAAATCTTATCCAAATAAGGAATATCTTTACTAATGTAGCATTTATAACTGTTAATTCAATTATTTTTATAACATTTCTAGTTTTGAAGTTTAATTTAATTTTAATTTAATTTAATTTTTTTAGCACCGTGTCTTACTACCCATTCGGGTTATACGCTTAAGTACTAATTACACTAATGGATTAGGAATTGGGAAGGTTGAATTTAGAGGAAGTGAACCTGCATTTGCGTGGAGGGAAAGTGGAAAACCATCTAGGAAAAACCACCCCCAGTTCACCCAACCAAGATTCAAACCTCGATCTCCCCGTCCTCGGTGGTCTGGCTCAACACGACTTATGTACAAAATACAGTTTCGATTGGGTCATTTATAATGAACATTTTCTTTAGGGCTTTTACCAATTTAACATTGTTTCCTTCTTCGAGTTTAACAAAGTTGAATACCGGTATTGTGTTAGGCCAAATCAATTTAGCAAGTTTTGAGTTTAATTTCAAAATATTTTACTATATTTGGCTGCATATATGATAGTGTATAATGTTTTGACTTAGCCTTTAACATGTTTTTGCATTTTTCAAGTTCCATTCCGATTTTGCTTTGCACGTGAAAAAGTGATATTCACACACCCCTGTAAACAATTAATCTACTTTATTATTTATTATTAATACTCTTTTAAATATTTTATAGCTTTCTTAATTACAGTAGAGTCTCGATAGTATGAGCTGGATGGGTCACGGAGTAGCTCGGACTATCGAAAACTTAGACCATAGGATAAATGGAGAAAAGTGGTGGCAAAAAATGTTTCTTAATACTAAGTGTGCTTGTATTGAAGACTACCTATATTATCAAGGTGTAAGATTCTATACAAAAACAAAACATTACGGTATATAACTTTTAAAACTGGACTATTCTGTAACCACAACTAAAGCTAAATATGGTGGCTAAATTTGTCTTTATAAATGGTACAGTTGTAATTATGAAGGGGCTGTGAATGTTGGGGATTTTCAACAAACTTCACCACTGGGTATTGCAATCATTTTTTTGGAAAAGCTTTACTCTGTCAAAATGTGCACCACAATAATACAAAGTACCGGTATGTGTCTTTTTTTTTTATTGGCTTGAACTATACCTAACCTCAAACTATCAAGGTTATACTTCACAATTTATACATTATATATTCCATTATATAGTCATTTTTGTATCAAATTTAAAAAATATTAATTAAGACCTTACAAAATTTTTATAAATACCTTACTCTGTACATTATAATTGAAAGGATAACATTAAAATCCAATCACCATTCAGTAACCTCGCTACATCTTCATCTGGCTTTACATAATTGATCATCTTGTTTATGAACATTAATAATGCAATGTAAGAATATTTGACATATTTCTAGAGTGGAGATGTTTTATATTCTTTCACAATACCAATTTTTGCTTAGCTAATTCATAGTTCTTCAAATAAAAGCAAACCAAATATTAAAGATATGGTATGCTAATTGAATATTTCAGTCCATTGTGTAATGAGCAAATCCACTTAAAACAATTTGAAGCTATTGTAAATGCACAGTCAAGGCTATTCCTACAGCCCAATAACTTTAGTAAAAAATTAAATGTTAAAACAAAGGCTTACAAAAGTATTTGATTTAAATATAATTTACATACAAGATTGCAATATAATTAGTAAGGATAAATAGAGCCAATGTCAAGGTAAAGAGATTGTACATATGAAAGGAAAAAAAATTGTCTATGCAAGACAATTTTCACACATTTAAAAATAAAGAAATACAATTTTTTCATTGAAAATAATTGATGAAATCTGAACCATTTATCATAAGAAATGATTAATTGCAAATTTATTGTTTGATGTATTCAATTTACTACACAATCACATCTTTTCTGGGTGGGGGCTTTTAACATCAGCCAGTAGCTTAAAATTGATGTCAGGAGCCTTTCAAATCATTACACATTTTCAAATAACATAGGCAAACGAAATAAATATATGTGGGCTTGTTTCGAGATCAAATTATTATTTTTAAATTGATGCATGGGTTACTTACCGAAAATATGAGAGTTCAATCTCGGTTGAGTGTATGGAGGGTGGTTTTTCCTAATTACTTTTCCAATCTCTATCCACACAAATGTGGGTACACTTCCTCTAAATTCAACATTCCTAATCCCTGACACACATGTATGTATGTGTGTGTGTATATATATATATAGTGATAGCTGCAAAGTGGCAAAGCTTTTATGCATTTTACTTAATAGTTTCCTAATATCCCTCCAATCTCACCTCCTCTAAATTATACCATCCTCATCCCTACTCCAATAGCGTGAATGCTCGGTGCCGGTTAGTATTCAAATTTATAGCTCAGTTACAAAACTTTTAGTATAATTTTGCGTTTGAACTCAACAGCTTTATAGGCTTTGCTGCTTCTACAAGGCTATTCCTGTGCTGTATTTGTTTCTGATTATGAATAACTGTTATTCTTTACTATACTTTGATGTTTGCGAAACGTGGAGTTGCACTTTGTTATTATTTTTTTCACTCTATAAATATTAATGGATTTATAATTTCAAAAATAATGTTTTATTTTTTTGAGTTTTTTAATCTAACAATTATTTAATTTTCATCCAAAAATTTAAGTTTTAGGATTATATATTTATGAATTCATTCTTGACTCAGCCAGATTTGATACTTGGGTGCTTTCTAAGAAGCTTGCTTGTCTTGACTCAGAATGAAAAACTTGAACTCTCAGATAAATATATGGATAATCTGGACTGATAGTAAGAAGTTTAGCAAACACCTTTACCATTGCTCGAAAATGCCTGGTTGCGTATAAAATAATTGATTGAAAACAAATGAGTACTTATATTCATCAAATATGCTACGAGCTAGGATGATAGGTCATAGTTTGTCAATAAGATGATACAACTTGTTTAAAAAATCAATGAGGTTGATTTTACCTCTAGCCCACTTTGGTGGCTGCATGGTCCAAGGGGTCACTCTCACAAGAGACAAGCCTGCTGACACAAACGCGGGTACACTTAATCTAAATTCAAGCTGCCTCATTCCTAACACATTGGCATATGAACGATGCTAGAAAAATAAGCCTTTTATTTTCTGTGATCACTGTAAAGCAATTATTGATGTCTTATTTCCACAAAGTACTGTTTTTTAACCCTTTTGCTGTGTATTTAATTTATACTTCTTATCTTCAGAAATGCTAATTATAGGTCAAAAATTCAAAATCTGAAAATTTGCATGATGATCATGATTTTGATTAAATAATGTGAGTTTCAACTTGTAATGCATTTTAAATATGAAATTTGGCACCACGTTGTTTATAAATTGCATAATAATATATATTATATATTGATACAATTTTATATGTCACATTTTACCCAAATGCAATGTTATTCTGCTATCAGAACCATTCTTTATTTTACTTGCAACCCGCAATAGTGTCAAACTAATTGATAAATAAGGATTTTATGGGCCAAATGTAATAAAAAGAAATTATTTGAAAATTAGGTTACATTGACACAACTTGAACAATTTTGTGCTACATTGGTGCTTTTCTCCATGTAGTGTAGTCTGTTAAATCAAAATAGATCAAGAACAAAAATAAAATAGCAATCTCTTAATTCTTCAACAATGTTTTCCACCACAAAAATATTGCACGTGTGCTACAAGTAATTAAATGCGGAAGTAAACAAGCGCTACTACTGTTATGATTAAGCAGCTGGTAACTGACAGTTCTCTAAATTAAAAACCAGATGTGAGAGGCGCACGTGCATGCTAGTATGAAAAATTCAGCTTTGTATTTCCGACTGTTGCAGCAAGGGTAGATAAAGTTTACACGTCGTGCGGTAAAGTCGATTTCCGCAGTCAATGGCTATAATGCTGAGATCGGATATATCTGATTAACACAGCAAAAGGGTTAATCAATAATTCTTCCTAATTTCAAGTTTCATTGTATATCCACTGGTATATACAGGATTCCTACAGTATTTGTAAAAAAAATCTCCCTGACCCTGACTTTCCCAGACTATTTTCCCAAGTTCCCTGACCAACTTCTCACAAAATTTCCACTATAATTTTATGGTACTATTCATGTGTAGATATTAATTTAATTACATTTATTTCTGTCTCCTCCTCCCCTACAGCCGACCTTGCCTCACCTCTAAAGTAAAAATAAGAACACAGACATCTTACCATCAGTTCAGGGAAAATGATGAAAAAATAACAAAATATATCAAACCCAATCAAAAAGAAAAAGCTGAAATCCATCTGCATTTGTTTTGCAGAAAGCTAGTTTACACTTCCGGAATGGATCACAGGCTGCTCTTTTCAATATCCCTACAAGTTTTGTTTTAGGAAGCTTTTATTATTTGTGAAACTTAACGTGGTCCCAAATTTGTAATGCCTTTTGAAAGAATGTTGCATTCTCTAATCACTGCACACCACAGAACTTCAAAGGAAAAGTTGTACACCCTGTCATCTGGGTAAACAATGCTTGACGAGCTGTAGAGTCAGTGAACAGGTAGTACATGTGACACAATAAGCAATTTTTATCCCAATTGATAAGTTTCACTCTTGTTCTCAAGGATTTATCAAAATACATACTTCATTGTCTGTGACAGATTTTGTGTGTTCCTGAAGATGTGTTATAAACTTTAGATTGACATTTGGGCCATCCATTGACACTTGTATCAACTTAGAAACTGGAAGAGGAGAAATACCATAAGAGAAATGCTTAAGTAATTCTTCAGCGGTGCTTCTATCGAAAAAAACACTGTCCAAGCAATGACTGACAACTTTATGATTTTCCTTGTCCCAGAATCTGAATACAATGTCCATTTGCCCTCTTTGAATAACTTTGTAATTTGTTTTGATGAGGCATTGAATAAAGTTGTTACATGATTTTAGTTAGTCCAGTAAATTGTTATGAAAGAATGGAGCCAAGCCACTGGGAACACTCGGGAAACATAAACTGAAAAATTGTACTTAAATTATTGCACGAATTGAAATACATTTTATTGTCAACAACTTGCAAAGCCCAAATGACTTCCGCCTTATTTATATTATCTTTCATAACAAAAGTGTTAGGGTTTCTTCAAGCCACTACACTACTTTCACTTTTGGCAACACCTTCCTTCTGTGGCTTTACAATTTCTGATGAAACTGAAGTGTGACATGAATTGTCATTTCCCTGACTTTTCTTAAGCTTCCCTGACCATTTTTTTTTCCCTGACTTTCCAGACCGTAGGAACCCTGATATATGTGGTTTAAGATGTCAATTTCTCAATATACTGAACTGCTGTTGATAGGGAAGCCAACTGTTTGAATCTCGGAATTGTTTTCTCCATGTGATAAATCACGTTTGTTTTATTTCCATCGTTTCCCCATGATTATGAATTTTATTAAATTGCATTTCTCATTCTTAAACCATAAATCCATTAATTACCATTGTGTTAAAACATAAACAATAGGTTATAAAAATATCAAATGGATGGGAAAAAAAAGATTGAATTAAACTCGTGACCTTGTTTCTGGAGTTTATAAATAAATACATAGGCTATACAGCCTATCCCAAATGAGTTTTTTATGGTCATTAAAAAGAATATAGTGATACTGCGCAGTGTACTTGCTTGGAATGAACTATACTGGCAAATTTTATAATTTTTATAATAATGGAAGAACATGAAACATACACAAAGGAATTGAAGAATTTGTTGCTTTTATTTTACTTTTCAATGTATTCAAAGTATAAAGAAAGTCTTGAGACTTTACTTAAATTTGTTTTCTTGTTGTTGAGATTTTAATGATTAAATGGTTGTGAAAATGTTGTTTGGCATGCCAGCTGTCTATCTAGAGATGCTTATAACACGTAAATGATACCACCAATTTTATTCTTTGATCTTTATAAATGTTTGAATGATATTAAAGTACCCTATGGATAGGGTCATACCAAAGGGGGATGTTTCAAGACAAGAGATATAGACATGCAAACATTAAAAGTATAAAGAAGGTGAGCATCTTAGATAATTCCAAACAATATTATACAGATCAACATGTATTGCTCTATTATTACCGAAAAAAATGTCATTTTTTAACTACAAGGTCAACAACACAATTTGCTCAAAAGACTAGTTCATACAGAGCTAGTATATGAAAATGAAATTAAAAAACTCTGGTTGGACAAGTAGGTAGCAAACTAGATAATCCATACATAAATAGCTGTGAGTTTATTGCATTTATAAAGAAATTACATTGGTGTCTAGTTAAAGGAATTGCACCAGCATTTACTTTGAGAAGGTAAATAAAACCTCAATTGGTACAACCAGTTGGAATAAAACTTTTGTCCAACAGTTTAAATAACCCACACTGACCCTAAATTTTAAAATGAGTGCTAAGATGAGCTTTTAATAAATATTCACCTGATTCAGTGGCCGCATTCTTTAAGATGTCACTCTTGTAATAGACTGGACTGTCGATGAGAGGGAGATAACCTTGAACAGGTAGTAAGACTCGGTGCTATATATATATACACACACACACACTTATTAGATTTATGGACTTAACAATTTCAAGATTGTTGTATAAGACTACTGTACTTATCTTAGCTATATTGTTTCTGGTAATAAATGACTCATTAGTAATTGTTTATTCACTATATTCTTTTCTTGCCTGGATGTATACTATGAATACATTGATTTTGAGCTCGACCCTTTAATAAAAGTTTAGACAGATTTTGACCAGGTGAAGCTATAGAACCCAACAAAGAGGGTAGTGCAGAAAATAGGTAGCATGTTGTCAAGGTCAGCAAATGAGCACTGTTAATTGACGCGAGAGATAAAAAGCTTCGTTTAGATCCAGTAGAATGTTAATAACTTAGTGGTAAAGTGCGATATTTTTTCCTCTCTTTGGGGTAGTGTGAAAGTAACCGTCACATTTACAGCTGCACTTCAGCTGGACAGGGAATTGATGGAGTTGTTTATAGATAAATCTTCACACCCATACCTATTTTCATTATTTCTATTAAAAAACTCTATATAAGGAATATCCAATATAATTAATTTGAGATTCTATACTAATTACAATTATTGATTTAAGAATAATTAATCTTATCATTTATTAAATCTGATTATTATTTTGTATTTATTAAAAACCAGATTATTTAAAATTTTTAAACATAATTTTCCTCAACTTGATAAATATTACTGCTGTCATTTTATAAATATTTATTCTAAATATTTAAGTCATTTAAATTTTTTATTTTAATAAAATTTAATAAAGATTTAATTATTTCCATAAGCTAGGTTTTTAATATCATACAATTATTATCTCAAACTCAACTGATATTCAGAAGCAATTTAAGATGCTCGTTTATTAGTCTTGAATGTAAAAAAAACTGAGCTTGCAGACATATAATTAATAAAGATTTAATTAATTTTGTCTTAAAGTTATCATCTTATTGTGCTAACCCTTTTTATAATAATTGGTTGGTAGTAATAAAAGAAATGGTTTAAGGCATCACACTCTCAAATGACGATCACTGATGACGGGAAGATCGGGGTTCGAATACTGGTTTGGTAGTTTTTTCCTAAATGGTTTTCCACTCTTCTTACACACAAATGCAGATGCACTTTTTCTAAATCCAACCTTGCTTATCTCCAAAATATTAGTGTTATTTGTAAAGTTGCATTTAACCTTAGATGGCATCGAGATGCATTGACACAACAAAAATACATCAAAGTATTTTTCAGGGTGCATCAGGGCCCTTTTTCAGCAAAGAGAAGCACAAACAGAACTGTGCATTTTAAATGTAAACTTTTGGACCAACATTTTACTAATAAGTATGTAGGTGTTATCCTAATATCCTCTTTCAAATGTTTATTAAATACAGTTGAGTAGCATCATTTGCTTCTTTAATTATATACTTTTAACGATGTCTGGCAAAAAAACTTAGAGACATTCAAGATACTTCATCTAAAATGTTATAATTTTTGTAATCCATAATAAACTTGGTAAAATAGATATGAAAACTGTGTAAAATAATGTAACGGGATATGGAAGGAAGCCAACCTGAAAGGATGGTTAGGTTAGGACACACAAAAAATTAAACTTTTCTCTTTATTTCTTCACTTTCTATTAATGTTTAAAAATTTTGGACGTGGCCTATTCTTTATTCATATCAAAAACTGGAGAAAAAGACTTTTTAAATGTGTAACCACAATTTTTTTTAGTCTTTCTTTCTTTTTTTTAATAAGAAAAGGAATAGTTACAAAATTTATAAATCATGTTTAGCTTTGAAAGTAATCAAAAGATGTGAGATGTGTATGAATAAAATGAGAAGTTCATTTGTTTCTGTCAAAACCTCCATCCCCATTACTTACATTACATTATTTTACTGTATTTTCATATATTTCTGAGTCATTAGGAAATAATTTCATTTTATGCACCGAGTACAGTGAAATATGCCTTAAAAGACACCTCTAAATAGCGAATTCTTCTTAAAACACAGTTTAAATTTCCCCGGTAAAATAACATGGGCTCTTATGGTGGACCAACTTCCCTTAAACAGGCTGTCTTAATAATGGACAAGGACACTGCTAGAGATGCATATTGTGTATAATCTCTAAGCAACAGAACAAAAACTGAAAAGACCAGTCCATAGAGAGTAGGAATGTAATTAATGCCACTGTCTTGCGTTAAGTGTAAGCGGTCCCACTTTCCTCTTCTAGTCAAATTTCTAAAATAACCTACATAGTAAAGAATATGGTACTTCAATTTTAAATTATACTAATGTATCTCTATAAGGAAAACCTCTTTTCGCTTTGTGTGAACTGTGTTGTTCTTTTCATTGTAAAAGCCATATTGTGTTCGTCCCCCCTTTTATGTGTTTCTATCCACCTTTCCTATACCTTCTTTCAAATATAATACATTTATACTAATGACAAGAGAAGGCCAAAGCTTCTTCCCTCTCTTTCTTTATTCTCTCCTAACTACATTGTAATTAACTAGGGGCTGCGAGCTCAAGTTTTTCAATCCAAGTCCATCTCGAGCGAGCTTTTTATAAAGCTTTTGAGTATCAAGTCAATTTTGAGCTTGGGTTTAATAAATATATAATTTTAAAACTTTATTATGTTAATAAAAAACAAATATTTATTCATATTATTTTGATTTTTTTAATGAAATAATAGATTTTTAAAATAAAATGTGTTTTAAACTTGTTTTTAAATAATTCAAAATACCAAGCCATTTTAAATTAAAGAATTAACTTATATATAAGAATGTACAGGAAAGGTGTATAGAAATCATATATTATTATTATTATTAGCACCGCGTCTTACTACCCGTTCGGGTTATACGCACTTACGCTAATGTGTAATGGTAGGGGTGATTGCGAGATGAAATGGAGGACCTACAGTTTAACGTGGAATCCGAACCACGGTGGAGGCCTGGCATTCCTCACATTCACAAGTTGTGATTAATACACATCTTGTCAGAGGTGAAGGAAGGGTTTAGCAATCAGATAAATCTGTGCCGGGACCGAGGATAGAAATCATATAAAAGGGAACAAACACAACATGGCTGTTACAATGAAAAGAAGAACACAGTTCACACTTTACATTGCTGCCACTGGACAAAGAGGTATTAACTGCTTCTTCCAAATATATATTACAAACTACCCCAAAAAAGCAAAACAAGGTTTTCCTTAAAGGAATATAGTATACAGATAGCAGCCATTTTGGTTTTTTGACACTTTCTAAGATACTTTGGGATAGTTTATTGATATATTCAACAACAGGACTATCTTAATATAGAGAAGTGATGAAAAGAGCTTGCTAAAAAGAACTTAGCCAGCATTAGCTTGGAACAGGGATGGGGAGGGGACTCAGAAGACACCGATTTGTAGAGTTTTAAAACAAAAACATTAAATAAACTATGAACAATTACAAAAACATTTTAATCATACATGCTTCGTTTGTTTATCCATTTGTAAAGGTTTGTATTAAAACTTTCAAAAAGAACACATTTCAAAATGTTTGCACCAGTGATTTAAGCATTTATTTTATTTTAATCATGACTATAGTAAGTTTCACGTGCATTATCTAATCATTATTTTAATACCTGTGAAATCAAATGAGTGATTTTTTATTTATTTAAGTTTGTTGTGTTAATGTATCAACTTTAATTTATTTTGAGAGGCATTTAACTTTCTGTGCCGATCATAGCTAGAAATCCTCAATAATATTGGTCCAAGAATATTCAATAAGGTGTTTTAACACATTCAGTCATTGTAGGCACTTTCTGATTATTTTACTTATTGAATCAGAGCTTATTCCCTTCATAAATTTATAATTATTCATATAGAGTTAAAATAAAAATTTGTTTGAAAATATTACACTAACCAAATCATAAAAAAAAGCTAGTTTATTGATGAAAAATTGGGATTTAAAAAAAGTGCTTTTATTTCTCACTCATGCATAAGCTAAAAAGGGGAAAATAATGTGTTTTCAAACCTTAGGATCAATAAGACTTTCGACTTTCTTGCAATCCTGCAACCAATACAAATTGAGTAAAATCTTCTAAACCTCGTTTAGCAATTATTTCAGTTAGGAAATGAAGTTAAAAAAAAAATTTTCTAAATAAAAATACTGTACATTTGGAAAGTATTCACAAAGAAAAACTGTACAAACATTGTGATCATATTGCTCTATTTTAGCAGGTTTTGTTTTGATCCAGTTGTTTACAATAAAAATCAACCAAAAATAATTGTAACTTTGCAATAAATATGGATATAAAAAATAAACAAATAAAAAGGTCAATGATTGGCCAGCAAAAAGTATAGTATTATGAAGAGATTATCGCTGTAACTATCTTAGGAATGCGCAAAGTTGAAGTGTGTTTGATCAAATTTCACAAGAAAAGCAGTGAAATAAAAAATGGGGAAGTTTTTTTGCTCAATCAAACAATGAAATGCAGAAATAAATAATATTTATAAAAATATATTATATATTAATCAGTAAGCATACAAAGGCATCTTTAAATAAGTCTTCAGATTGGATTTGGAAACATCATATTCATAAGACAACCAAATTAATGTATCTATTTTTTATTTAATAGTGCAAGTCTAAAAACTTTTAAAATCCTCACAAAAGCATGATCAACTGTAAAATTCTTCAATCTTTCTCTAACCTTCCTCCTATCTTACTCCTTTAATTGCTTTCTTTCTATTCCATACATCTTTTTCTTGACCTCCAATGAGGGTCTTTTTCCTACACATTCATCTCTATAATTCTTTCTTACATCCTCTCCTTTTCCATCCTCATTATACACCCATACCATCTCAGTCTTGCTTTCTCTATCTCATGTACTTCTTATACTCCCACTTTTTCCTGGATAACTTTATTCCTTATCCTGTTTCTCCTCATGACAGCTATCACATTCTTCATAAACTTCATTTCTATGTCCTCCACTTTCCTAGTCTTACAATCAATGTCCAAGTTTCTGCTGCATGTGTGACAGTGGGTACAAAGTGCGACCTATACAGCATTTCCTTACACTTAAAGGCATCCATAGCAGGTCTTTTACATACCTTAGGAACAACTTCCACCGATGTCCTCTTCATAATAGATTCCATCTACTATCACGCCTCCAGGATATTTTAAATTCTGCACTTTTCTCAGCTCTACTCCATACAACTTTATAACTTTACTAGGTCTTATCCTCTTCTTTGTCATTACCATCACTTCACACTTCGCCGTGCTAAATTTCACTCCATTCCTGTACTTCCTCTTACTTCTCCCTCATACCATCTCATCAGAAAACATGATGGCTTTCATTCTTTCCTGATTTTCTTTGCCACTTTATTTATTATCATTTTCATTACCATTAATAGTAGTGATGAGAGAGCATTCCCATGCTCTAACAAACAAATGTTTGAAAACTTGCCATTTAGAAAAAATAAAATGCAGAGTTTTAATTAATATATTGCATGTAAACAAATACAAAATTAGGTTTTTTCCTCTTATTAAAGCATTTATAAATATATCCACACCTTAGAAATACAGACATGACCTAATACAATGGAGAGTAATATGAGACTTAATTTTACCTTCAGGATTATTTGGAATAGAACACTAGGCTAAATAATGGTTTTAATTAGGAGGGATAGCCAGCAAACTTACCTTCAGGAGAAATTAACTATATTTTTTATATAAAAGAAACTTTTAAAACTAAAGTGAATAAGAGATTTATCTTAGATTTGGGCAAATAGATCAATTTGAAATGAATCTATAGTTGTGAATATAGCTATTAATAATTAGATCAACAAAACAAAATATATTTGACTCGCCTAAATGCTTAAAAACTTAAAGTAAAATACAATCTAATAATCAAACCTTGAGTCTCAATATATTATGTTTTGCTGATATAATATACTTTCTAATACAAGTATATTAGTGTTGCCTTGTAAAATATGTGATTTTAAGTTATCAGGATTTCAATAAAAATGCAGCACATGTGAGACTACTGGTTTGGGGTCAAATCTTTTTAAATGATAAACAATCCGCCAGAAAGGTGTTTTGTCATAGAATATTCTCCTGCTTTAAATTTGTCATATACACACACACATTATATATACATATAAAACCAAACCCCTTTTATTTAGATTCATCTTATTACTCATTAATTCATTTATCATTTAAGATTATAGAATAGCAACTTCAAAACGATTAGAAAATTTTACAGTGCCATGGGCACTGCCCAAACTTTCAATCAAAATGTATATATACATTTATATAATAAATCTTCATTGTCAAAAATAATTAATACTAGATGCATAGGCATTTATTTGTATTCACTCGCCAATACTTTCCCAATCACCAACTCAAGGGGAAATAAATGACTTCATGATTAATTAAAAATTATCTATCAAGTCTTTATCATGAGTCTCTATAAAGTTACTCTGCGAGCACCATACCGAGAATAAGTGTGCTAGTAAGATATGCGGGGGTGTTACGAGAGAAAGGGGTTGGGCTGTGCAGATGGCAGGAGAGGAGTAGGCAGTGCGGATGCCCCACCCCATGCGTTATCTGCCACACTCGGCTGACTGCCCATGAACGGCTGCTGCCTGATCTGGTTGATACTGGGTCGCGTCTGTGGCTGAAATAGGTTTGCCTGTGCTGCTGGCACAGGGGTGACACCCGTGAACGGGTTTGCCGTCACGATCGACAACGCAGGAGCTGAAAAACACAATTACACCAACACGGGATTTTTAGTTAAATAATTTACTCTTTTTTTTTTTAAGATGACATATTTATTATAGTACTAATTTGTAAATTGCTTGAAGGAAGTAGGAAGAGGGGAGGATGTGGGAGTTTTGAAACTGGATCAAATAGTTCACTATCAAACATAAACAAACATGTTACTAAAAAAAAGTGCAAAATAATGTAAGCACGATAGCCACTTAAACTTTAGAATAAAATTCCACTATAATATCAAGTTTTATAGGTTACAAATCTTCATTTTCCAAGTTTTAAGTTGTTAGACGTTGAACTAATGTTTCAGCATAATTTTGTTACTAAAAGATGTGATCTGCACACCGCCAAATTATATTGTTGGGTTATTTACTTTTAAGCTTTATAGTTCTGATGTTGGAGACAGCATGCATTCAATGATTTTTCCAGTAACAAGATCAAATTGCAAAAATTCAATCTAGTCACATATATTTTATTGAAAATTAGCTTCCTGTGAGTTAGGGTGCCATCCCAAAAGTACTAGTGAACCATATCAATGCCTTATAATTTCCTTATGTTTGTGGCCACTCGTGTGGCTTATGAGTGTTGTCATATTCATGGTCTATAGAGAGATAACCACTGAAAGGCAAAAATAAAGTTAGCGGAATGTGGATTAATGTTCATCCTTTTTATTTATTTATTATTATTATTCTTTTAAGTTATTATTACTATTAGCACAGCGTCTTACTAACCTTTAGGGTTATACGCACTTACACTAATATGCAATGGTAGGGTGATTATGAAATGAAGCACCTACAGTTTAACGTGGAATCCGAACCACGGAGGATCCTTATAACTCATTATTTTAGTTTAGTGCACAGCCACAAGTAAAGTGTAATGCTCTGTCAGCATTCTGATGCATGCACAATTGACAGTGGAGGCAATATGTTGCTCCTCCTCACAATGCCAACAGAATGACAGCAAATTCCAAACCAATCAAGATGCAGCTACAATAATCCAAGGAATGTCCAGTAATGGAAGCATTTAATATCGTTCTTAAAATATTGAGATGAATATTAGTATCAGATGCCAAATGTATGTAGAAGGTTAGTTTTATCTTTGAATAAAGTCTATTGAAACTTCTAAATTCCTGGCAGTGAAACATTCAAGCACATTTTAGTTTTTCTTTGATGCTCAAAATTCAAGCATAATTCCCGGTTTTCTTTATCATCGATCACCCATGTAGGTGATAGGGAGAGAAGCCAGCAGGAAAGTATAGTTGGGTTGGGCCTTGATAGGAACAAATCAATAAACTAATCTCTTCATGTTTTCTTCACACTTTCTATTTGTTCTGTCATCACTTTTACTAAGTTAACTTACACATAGTTATTTACTTTTGGAAATATCGGCGGTTACATTTTGCAGTGTTGCCAGATTGGTGGGACTGGATGGAGTTTCAATGAAAAGCATATGTGTGTGTGTGTACAACTTTATGAGGGCACATTTTAATAAAATACACAAACAAATCCCTTTTACTGGGTTTTGAAACCATGAGTCAACTAAAAAATATGGGTAAGTATGGTCTACTTCGCCAATAAATTATATAATGAATGTCTGAGATTAACACAACGTGTAGGGTTAAGTGTGGTACATGGGCAAGTATATAAACTATAGTAGCAATACAAAGAATGTTGCAAAAGTATATGATGATTGTTGAGGCTGTATCTACAAGACTCAAATAGCCAAAGCTATTATTTATGCTTTTAGTGAGGATTACTCCATCTAGATATCATATTCTGAAAATTGAAAAATGCAACACGTTAAAACTGTGCGAAAAAAGTTCCAGAATACATTTCCACGATTATTTCAATTTAACAAGAATTTACTGCTGGTTACCATAAATCTAATATACTTACGAATTTTTGATGATAATTTCTCAATTTTGTTAAAATTTAATTTAATTTCAATTTTCATTTCAAATGTCTCCAGGTAGCCTGTATCAGTTTTTTACTCAAGCCATATATTTTCCACTACCGGCTGAACCTGTCATAGCTTCATGTGTGTCTCTAGGTATATTTTTAGAAAGTCAAGGATTTACCTCGGGGATAGAAAACAGCCCTCATTGAAGCCACAAGATACACATTAGTTCCATTAGTATTTTAACACCATGGCTATTAATTAGGGGTGTGCGAGTACCCACAAATTCTAGTTCGAGTCAAGTTTTAGTAGCTCGAATATTTCTACTAAACTTTAAAAATTTTAGTACACAAAATTTTGATCTTTTTCTTAAAATTTCTTTGTTTAATTAATTTTATTTAATTTTAGGATATAATTTCATAGAAAATTGGGTCCCTCAACATTTCCTTTTCTCTAATAAAAAAAAGCACAGTTATGTTAAATTTATTTAAAAATTCAAAATTGTGTGATTATACATTTTTTTACAAAAATGTAATTTAAAAAATATGTGTATACTTATCTATGGTTTATGGATGCTATGCTACTTGGAAAAAAAACCTCGTTTTCATACAAACACGACTTGAAGTAAAAAAAAAAGCCTGCCCATACACCCCTACTATTAATTAATTAATGGGTTATGGGTTAGGAGAGTAGGTTAGGGTAAATGCATCCATATTAAGTGTGGGAGAGGGGGAATGGAAAAACAATACCTAATGCATCCAGTATATAGTTGAACCTCAACTTCCCTGTCAATGGCAAGACGTATTGACTAAACAGCATGGCTTACCAAGACAGTGACAGGTGTTAGTTAAGTTACCTGGCACAGGTGTGGTGGAAGTAGGTTTGGTGCTAACGGTCACCAGATTGTCCAAATTAACTAGCGCAGAGTTCTCTCCCAGGAAACTTTGCGGTGTCTTCTTCAGATTGGATTGTTTTTCATCGGTTAGTGATTCCCCGAGCATGTTCAAATCAAATGGGTCAGGAGTTAAAGTTCCACCTATCAGCAGAAATTATTTATTAATTAATTTATGTAAAATAGATGATATTGGAAATTTTATGTATGACCAAAGTAAAAATAACAATTAGCTTCAGGCACAGCACATTTTTTATAGGTAAATCTCAAGACTAAAAGCTTGTTTTGAGCAGACTTCAATTGATAATGTTAGACAACTATTAGGACACTGACTAAAAATATGTTTTAGTATGTAAAATGACAGTCGACTTCAAAATGGCAAGCTAAAATCTATCCAATAAGCTATACATTTTTAGCTATCACATTTAAGTTTTCTTTATCATTCTAGTTTGTTGTTGAAACCTCCGCCAGTATTTTAGTTGCTGTTTAAACAATGTTGAGAAACTGGTTATATATGAAAGAAATGAACCAAACTTTTCAAGTGGTATAGCTGCCAACACTTGAAGGCAATAATTAGTAAATATATTTACAGCAGATATTAAAACTGAGTAGAGCCATAGAATTTACCCTAAATGGGTCTTATTCTTGTTTACTTTCGCTAGTTAAGGAGAAAAAATGATCTGCCAGCCTCCTAAAAAAACTTTTTTTTACACATCGTGTGGAAATTTTCAAAAATTATAATATGATAAACCAACCATAATTTTATCCATATATACAGCATAGATTATAATGTATGGTAAATGCCTTACAAAGAAGTGCTATGAATAGATAGCAAACAAGCTTTCAAATATTAATGTAAATATTATTTTGCAAAAATCATAAAATAATCAAAGATATGGTAAAATTATAGTTTTGTTCTAATGCATGTCTAGTTTTTCAATTTTTCTATTTTTAAGAAACATTTAAGTCATGTAGATTTAGTTGAGAGATCTTGAAACTCATTTTAATTTCATGCTATAAAGCTTTAAACAATTTAAAAAGAAATTTAAAAAAGAAGTTTTAAATTCATCTCAAAATAGAAAACAATAAATCACTAACTAATGATAGATAAAATGATAGAATATTAGGAAAATGGTAGAGCACAAATAAAAGTAACAACACTGACACATATTTACACACACTTCAATATTTCGATGCTATTGTAGCATCTTCCTCAGGAAGTAGTAATTAGACCTAATTATTTGTGCTCTACCATTTTCCTAATATTCTATCATTTTATTTATCACTAAATGTTTTTGCTCAATGCACTTTTTTCATATATAACTAATGATAGAGAAATAATAATAATTATTTAGAGTGAAATTTCAATTCTTAATTTTTGTATCTTTAAGTGCATACCGTACAGTCTTGGAACTCCTATTTGGCACGACTATAAGTTTGTATTATGCATATAAGTAAAAGTATATAAAAATAAAAGCCCATCACCTTTATAAAAGACCACACCATTAGCAAGCATTAAGATAATAATTGTGCTAGACTACAGGCACAGCCTGAACCACAATACATTACACAAGCATCAAGAGAATGTTTGTGCTAAGCTACAGGCACAGCCTGAACCACAATACATAACACAAGCATCAAGAGAATGTTTGTGCTAAGCTACAGGCATACTCTGGACCACTTTGTATAGCCAAAATCCCTCGTAGCATTGGTCAACCATTACTTCAAGAGAAATCAATTTAGGAAAAACACAAAATAAATATTAGGATTTATTTTCCAAAAACAAAATATTTGTTTATAATTGAGTTATAGAACCATTTGTTTATGACAGTTATTACTAAGACCATTCCAAACAGATGGTACATGAATGTATACAAATGCAAAAAAATAAAAAATAAATGTAGAAACCACTTTTTTTTTATTTGTTAGGTATCAAATATACATGGGAAATTAAACTTTAGAGAATTGCTTTTGATAAAATGATTTACACACTTTATAAGAAAAATTTAAGTTAGTTGATCTAATCTATCTACAAATAATTACAACAAATAATACTGTACAGTTTTATTCTTTTCAGAAGATCAACTTAAAAATAATATTTTATAAAACATCAGTAACCATCACTAATTTTTTTTTTATAATTGTACTGACCACACTTTACATGAAAAAAAAAAGTATTAAAAGTAGTATGTAATCTTAGTGTGTCTATTTTTAAAATGGCAATGATTAACTATGTTTGTTAAGAATTTTTAATTCAATTCGGTTGAAAATAAATCTTGTTGTTTAAAGAAACTGTACAATCCATGACACAGGGGAAATGACTACCCAGTAGTGGCCCAACACAAACACAATAGGCACGCACCGTTATTATTGAGGTTATTAGCGTTACTGATGAGTAGCGTCGACTGGGACGGCCGCTCCCTAGTACTGATTATGTCAAACTCATCCAGGTCCCCCCCGTCGGGGCTGGTCAGCACCCCCCTGGGGCTACCAGGACTCGAATGATCCGTGTTGGTACTGGGCGACCAGGGATCTACGACTGGCCTTGGAGGGGGCTGGGGGGAAACTGCTCGCCATGGGTCTACTGGCACAGCTGTGGGGGAAACAATGCCTTACCTAGCCTTACTTCCAACATAAGGGAAATTTAATTTTGAGTATTTCAAAACATTTCATTTCTCTCTAAAAAAAAACTTATGTGGGAGAAACTGCATAGCTCTAGCCAGTTACAGTTCAATGCCTCATCAATAAACTAAACTTTATCAATGTTTTCTGTTCATTGCCTTGTTAGTTATAAAACAAAAGTATAAATATTTATTGACTAAAACTTAATAATTTATATGTTAATTTTAAATGTTTTTCGTTGATAAATTATAAATGAACTAAGATGTTTATAAAATGTTGACAAAAAAAATTAGTGAAATTTCACCTAAATTATTCAAAAAGAGTTGCTAGAATGTGAGTTAGGCCAAAGTAAATAATACAATTGATAAATACCGAGTCAATTTGAGTATTTTGGTTTTAAAAAAACGTTACAATGATTAAGCTTGTGTATATGTGTTTTTAAATTAAGATAACACTTTCTTGCTCACTTCAAGAAATATTAAATTTTCTATCAATCTATAAATAAAATCTCAGAAAAAACAACTTGGTTGTGCATTATGACCAATATTTTTATATAGAGATTAGTATAGTATACAACAATTCTTTCCATCTTATTGTTGAGAGAGTGTACAAAATCAACAATGCGCATGCTCTTGAAGCTTTTTAGTTTTCAAGATGTTTTAAATTTAAGTCATATACCTGATTTAGTTTTAAATATTGTTGGAAAAATCAATTTTCTTATTTGATTATAGCGTGCAAAATTAGCTACCAATATGCCACAAATTTGACTTTCTTTGCCCTTTTTTTCTGTATACTTTATAAGATTACCTCAAAATCCAGCCAAGGAAATCTGTGCAACATTCACCTGCCATCAATGACATCACAACAAACTTTGCTAAGAGCCTTCAAATACTAACACAATCCAAGCAGGAAGAACATAATTCATAGCGAACTAGCACCAATTTCAGAGTGTCCAGCCAAATTAAGTTGGATATTTTCTCAATTTTCCATGATGAATATTTAGGTTTATAGATTGATATTTAAACAGCAATCTCAACAAGTTTTCATGATTTGTCTCATTGTTAGAAGAAACATTTTACCTAAATCAATGGGCACGCGGACTAAATGTCAGGTTCATCTAGGTTGGGGTTTATATCTCAGCTAGGTTTACGAAAGGTATTTTATCTTAAGAGATTACCTACTCTCCTTCCACACAAATATGGGCACATTTCTTAAAAATTCTACCTTTCTCATCACTACTCTATTAGCGTAATTCAAACTGTCTAGTTCGGACAAGTAGTAAGATTTTTGGGAGAGAGTGGTGATAGTGGGGGGAACGCATTAATAAAATGTTTAACCACATTTCCTGGAATGTCATTTAGTTTACGAATCATAGTTTTTGAAGATGTTTATATGAGTTGAAGCAAAAGATTAGACTCAGAATTACTCTAATAGTGTTTGCTTATGCAACATACCAAATTTGCATCTTTGAACTATTTATTTAAATTTAAATCTTGTCTCAAACAAAACATCTATGCAATAGCTCCAGCAACAGCCATTTACAGTTTAAAAGTTATATCAGAAATTTCTAAGGTGTCAAAATATCTAGCTAAAAATATTCATTGAAACTCTATAGAAGTTTCTTTGTTTATACTTAATTTATTTGTATCTAAACTTTTGTTTTAGTGCATGCCATCACTTCAAACATAATATCCTGTTACATAACAAAATTAAAAGATAGTGAGTTTTAAGGAAATGCACAAGTATTCAATTAATGAGAGGACAAGCAGCTACAATGTGAAACAGCCCTTAGTGCTCTTGGCGAGTAGATTGTCCACTAGCGCTTTGGACTAATCTGCTAAACCCTCTTGCGGCTAAAATCGCCGGCTAGCCTTTTATTTAAAGTTACATGAATTCCGGATCATTTCAAAAGATAACTCAATTTTTCCCTGTATTTCAGACATGGACACCCTGTAATTCACCTTAAACTTAAATATACCAGTATTTTTTTAGAGCACCATGGTGACAGACAAGAAGCGGTAAAAGCTAGATAAGAGAGGTGCACCTACCAGGCCTATAAACAGGCTCAACAGGTGTCGGAGCCCAAGGATCAACGACAGGAGAACCAGACGAAATGGTCTGAGCACTTGGCGCTGACACAGCTGGACTGTTCCAAGGATCATTCTGAAACGTGAAATCCTTTCATAGAATACAGGTCCTCTGGGATATATATTTTTATATTTAATTTAAGTTTTATTTTTGCTTTATAATGAGAGAGAAAATGGCATTAATTAATTAATTATAAATGTAGCCGAATCTTTTTTTTTCTCAAGCAATTCAATCATGTGAGTTATAATTTCACCGTTTGTGATCCACTTTTTGATTTACAATTTAACAATAGTCATCTGATGTGGAAAAAAATTTACTCTTGGTTACAACTACAAACAAAGATATCTTAAAACTCAGTTAATGTGCTCGTGACATAAAGTGGTGGGCAAGTGAACTAAACATAAAGTTCATCTAGTTTGGTTTGCTGGTGACATAGGTTAGGATTTTAATCTAGGTTGGTTATATATTCAAGGTGTTTTTACCTGTTATTGTTCTATCCAGTCACCTCATTACACCTTATCCCCCATCTTTAGCTAGTCCAGTCAATCTCATTAAAACCAATCTCTATATTCCAGTCCACCTCATTACACCCTATCTCTATCTTGAGCTAATTCTATCCAGTCCACCTTATTACACCCTATCTCTATCTTGACCTAGTTCTATCCAGTCCACCTCATTACACCCTAGCCCTATCTTGAGCTAGTTCTATCCAGTCCACCTCATTACACCCTATCTCTATCTTGAGCTAATTCTATCCAGTCCACCTCATTACACCCTATCTCTATATTGAGCTAGAATATCCAGTCCACCTCATTATACTCTATTTCTTTCGGGTCCTTTCTATTGGAATCATACCATATGCATACAGGTCTTCCCAATGACCTCTTCCCATTAGGTTTGCTAGTCAATACCCTGAACAAGGTTCTAGATTACCCCATTCATCTTGCATGTTCTGCACACCCAAATCTAAGGGACTTTATTATCTTATCAAGGTCTTGTGATCAGTACAAGGTATGTAACTCATCATTATGTAACCTCCTTCACTTCCTAGTAGACTCATCCATTTTTGCACCAAATATTTTTCTCAAGCACCTTGTTTCCAAACAAGATAAGATACCACGTTTAACAACCATAGAGAACAACTGGTAAAATATTGTTTTGCTTATTCCGAGTTATACATTCCTTGACAGCAGGCGAGATTATCAACAACTTACTGACCGAGTAATATGATGCATTTCCCAAATTTATTCTTCTCCTAATTTACAGTTTAATATCGTTATTGCTAGTTAAAATAATTGTGACTAGATATTTAAACTCATTTACATAGTTAACCGAATTTGTTTATAAATATATAATTAGGTCTAATATAATCTATGGATCACCCTTGTGTACATGGTCGTATGGTCTATACTAGACTGCTGATGATAGGAAGATTGAGGTTCGAATCTCGGTCAGGAGTATTGAGGGTGGTTTTATACCGAGTGATTTTACATGCTCGTTCCATGCATATGTAAGTATATATACATTCCCTAAATATACCTTCCTTATTCTTAAATAAGCATTAGCAAAATTGTTACAAAAATGTATAAACCTACCGGGTAGTAAGATGTTGTGCTAAATTAAAAAAAAAGTTGGTATAATTTTAAAAGAACTGGAACCTTATAATAATTTAAAATAATAGTAAACTTTATTTTATTCGAACCAGAACCGGAACCCTTAAAATGTTTGTTTAGAGAACAGATGTCATTTTGACTCCCTGCTTGTGCTAGCAGGTAGCATGATTTTGGGAAGCATTACCTCTCGCCGTTTTCTATGCATCGAGCGTTCAGACCAAAAGAAGATTGAAAGAAGGGGGAGTAATGCGCTCCCTCACCCTCTAACTTATGCGCTCAAGCTACTAATCACCGAGCCAATATCTGCCTTTTGTTCTGCTAGTTAGTCCAGCCCACCTGTGTGATATTTTCGCTTCCAATACTTCACTGTGAAGTAAGAGGCTAGCTATATAGCGCTCTTAAATTCTATTACTGTACAGGGTCTCCACACTATTTAAATGTATTTAAATATAATGCTAGTATTGTTAAAACAATATATCTAACTACTTTTACAAACTTACTTACATCCATTACTGTTTTCAGCCTATGGCCTAAGTCAATTTTTTATTAAAGCAATATATTTTCCACTACCGGCTTGATAGACCTGTTATAGCTTTATATGTTTTAAAATCTAAATTAAGACTAGGACAGGCACTACAATCAGTCCTCGGCCATTAGTTTATCAATGTGAAAGGGTAAACCCACATTTAATCAATGATAAATTTTTCGACCATGCCGGGAATCGAACCCGAAACCCATAGTTTAATAAGGATACATATTACCAACTAAGCTAAGGTGTCGGACTTTTACAAACTATTTTAATAATATAATTATTGGGAGTAGAAATATACTAGATGTATTTTACACAAAGGTTTATACTTTCTATCTAAAAATAAATCATAGTCAAATATTCTACTTCAAGTGGTAAGTATGTTTATAAATACAATGATACAAGTTTATCAATTAAAAATGAAATTTTAATCCTTTAACTCATTAACATGTATGTAGTGTTCAAATGAAAATAAAAAGAAGATAAATTACATAATTAGTTGATTAACTTTTTTTATATACTATACAATCCAAATAAAAGAGTATGTATTTAAATTTTGGATGCCCCCATTCAAAAGGATATTCAATATTTGAGAATTTAATTATTGATTGGAATTATTTTTTGAGGTATGTTAGGTAAACTAAGATTTGGATTCAATTAAATGTAAATTTGACTCATCACTAATTATGACAATTAATCACATTGATTATATCCTATTTATTTACAACCAAAATTAAATTTCAATATATTTAAACAAAAATACAGGGATCAAAATAATATTTTGATTTAGGTTAAGGTTGTTCTTAGTGTGCTTCAACATCTGTGACTTGTATACGTGATAAGTTAGCTGTGTTCAGGACCAAGATTATCGCAATGTAATTAACTATGATGTTATAATCAGATAGTTTAGTTAGAAAGCAAGGGAAGGGCGAATAAGTTAATCTAGCCATGAATGAACAGCCAAGAATGTTGGATGTTTTTCGCTAGAGTTCCCATATTGATGTATTAAAAGTATAAATTTTAATTTGTCAAAAATGAGTAGCTTGAAATATTGAATTGTTTCTTAAGACATTTCAGCACGTCTTAGTACTTGTTTGGTTTAGAAGCATACATTGACTATGCTAATGGAATAGACATGAGGAAGGTAGATGTTTATAGAAGAAATGTGTCCACAATTGCATAGAGGGATGAGTGTGAAACAGTTTATGAAAAAATCCCTAGTACATAAGACCAGGATTCAACCACTAATCTTGTGATGAAATAAAAGAGGAATTTAAATATTTACATATTCTCCATAAGAAGCATCAGATTGCTAGGCCTCATGATATCACTACAAGCGAGGTCGCCACATTTAACACTCCAGCGTGTTACTAAAGACGGCCGTGGTTTAACCCATTCCTAGTTTAAAATAATAGTTTTCAGCTAATATAAAGATTATGTGCTGTATATTGTTTGTCCACAAATAAAACATAAATCAAAGTGAGAATGGTTACAAGTATTTTGTTTTAGTTATTTCTTTGAAAGATCAATTCAGTCTAAATTTCTTTTGAAAACGAAGCTTAAGTTTGATTTTAAAATGTTGAGATTTGTTTAGCCTTTATTATATTTAGAGTAGTTAAACTAATTCTTGTGCCGATATTACGTCTTCAGATGCCCATTGTCCCCATAAACCTCCTGGCCGGCTCGCAGAGGGTTTTATCCAGCGGGAAGAAGTAGTTCGCGTGGTTGGCATAGGGATCTAACATAGTGTATAGAGGGTCAGTGTGGTTTCGTGAAGTAAAGAGGGTGTACCAACACCCCTCATGAACTGGTAGGACGGTTCAAAAAAAAAAAGGGTTGTACAACAAAAATGTAAAGGTAGTCAGCAACTGTGTAATATAGTGGAATAAAGTAATGCCTTACAACATTTAGTTTTTAAATTCTTACTACATAAAGTAATTAGTTGTGGAAAGGAAATCTACTAGCTTTCAACCTAAAAGGTCTATTTTGGATTGTAAGCACAAGCGATAGATAAAAGTGACCTCACCGAATCCCAACTTGTATACATGATGTCCAACGTCTGAGATGAACCAATAAGCCGTCCAAACAAACCAACCAATAATATACAACTCAATAATGGTTCACTAGTCTAACCTACTTGTGATCATATTTTACAAAGAGTAATTTTTGAGGAACATCTTGCCCCTTCTTCGGCATAAGAAAGTAAAACAATGACTGGACTACTGGTTACAGTGGCTATAGGTTGATCATTGTTGCTTGGATGATGCAGTGGCTTGTTCAAACTTATGTCTTTGTTTTTTAATATAGATAGTTTGTTTTTTAATCACCGACAATATCTTCGCTATCATAGACGCCTCCCTTCATACACTAAAAGGTCTTTACTATATGGCCTTGCCACATGAACCGAAAAAAATTTTTTTTAGAACCTTATAATTTGGATGAATATTGTAAAAAGAGATAAAGAAAATTAGATGAACCACAACTATAAGAACAATTTGGATTTAGGAGCAACAGATCAACTACCAGCTGGCTGAGAAACACTAAGAAAGAGGTAAGGACATTATCTTTGTCTTCCTAGACTTGAAGAAAGCATTTGACTTTGTCCTTATAAACAATATTTGGGAGTGCCTAGTAAAGATGCTATATTTGCAATGTCAGATTTGTGTTCCCATAAAGTATGGAAACTCAAAGTGTTTTAAAACTAGCAGAGAGAAGTGTGCAGCGAGGCAGCGCTGTTTATTACAGTTAGGGATGAAATAATGGAAAGAGTTAAAAAAAACTAAAGCAAGATATCAACAATGAACCTTTGCAGATTGTATAGTACTCTGGGGAAGCACAGAAGCAGAAGTACTAAATACACTGGAAGTATGGAACACACAAGTCAAAGAGTTGGACCTCAAAATCAACAAATTGAAAACCGTAGCAATGTCTGTTTTTTAGATCCGTTATTGTTTCAAACCTGTGGCCTGGGTCAGTTTTTTATTCAAGCCACATATTTTCCACTACCCACTTACTAGGCCTGTGGTAGCTTCATATGCCTTATAATTTAACTTAAGAGTAAGATAGGCACAACATCCAGTCCTCGGCCGTTAATTATCACTGTGAAAGGCTAAACTCACATTTCACCAATGAATTTTTTTTGGCCATGCCGGGAATCGAACCCGGGACCCTTAGCTGAGTAGAGAAACACACTAATGACTGAGCTAAGGTATCGGATAGTGATGCCAGTTACTAAATAAAAAAAAAGGCCAACTATACACCAAGAAGGAATCAAATTGCAGGAAGTAGATCTTTCCTGCTACCTTGAGAGCATAATCACTGATGATATCAGACGTATGCAGAAGTCACAAACAGATTTTAAAAAGAAACACTTTTGGGCATGTAAAACAAATGGATCCTGAAAGAGCAGCCAGTGTAGAGCTAGAGAAAGAAGTGGAGGACACAAGCCCCAGATGTAGACCACGAAAAATATGGAATGACCAAATATGACAAGATGTGAAGAGCAGAGGTGTGGAGCAGAACTAGGTCCAAGAAGAAAAACTGTACATAGATCAAACAAGATGGAAGAGGCTTGTAAACCACACTTGGACATCTTAAGCTGAACAAAGACAATGATGATTGTGGACAACTCTCTTGAGCCTTTCAAGGCATAGGGCACTCAAAGCCTTTAATATACAACAAAATCCCCGGAGACAATTGAGCCTCCAGTAAAATCTAGTCATTCCTCTCACAACACAATACCGTCCTGATCTACACTGCATAAACACCATCCATAAACCTGCTTTACTCAAACCCAAAATCTTCTAACCTTCATAATATCCCTAATCCACCACAAACTACCTGACCTCAAGAAAATGCTTGAAGAAACTTCGACTCATACATTTGTGGTAGTCCCCACTGCAGCATGTGTGCAATTCACTTACCAGCTACATTCTTCAGTAACAAGATAGATAAAATGAACTAAAAAATTCCTGTTATTAATCAAATAACTTGGTGTATACACTACAGTGCAAATCTTGTGATAAAAGAATATATAGGCCTTATTACATCATATTTTATTAGACAGTGAATGAACAATCACCATTACAACACCAATCACAATGACCTGGACAAATCTGAAATCATCCATCACAGCTAGGACTTTTAAACCTGCCACAACACTAAATAAAATATTGAGAACATTACTAAAACAGTTCTCATCTCAGACAATTGGAACTGGCTCTCCAATGGATTATCATGTCAAAATTACTGTCAGGCCTCATATGGAGATAAAATAAAATAGATCTGTTTAATTTATTTTTTATATAAGTAGTTAGGGGTGTATGACTTCCCTTTGTTTTTCAGGTTTTTCCAGACACTTTTTAGTAAAGAGGAAAGAAATCTAATTTTTCATAAAAAGGATCATTAAGAAATTGTGCCATGGGTATTGTTTATAACAGGATAATTTGACCATGATGGGGAAATGAATGGAGTAGCCCAAAAACGAGGGAAAGAATAAGATGTGTTCGAATCAATGTCCTTAGTGCTTCAGTTTGCTTTCTATTCTAATAAAAGACCTACAGTTTAAAGTGTGCAATTTAATGTCCCAAATTTACTTTTTTTTTTGGTTAAATTGTTTTGGTTTTTCCGATTTCTTCCAGACACAAAAATTCCCTTTGTTTTTCAAGCTATCCCAGTTTTCCAGGTTTGTCGCAGACCTGATATTTGTGTTCACTCTTAATGTATGGATCTATTACAAAAAGATAAATTAAAATACTTGTATTACAAGTATTTTTCTATATTACTCAAACTCAACTTAAATTTAATATTTTAATTTAAACTTAATTAAAACTCAACTCAACTCAATTAAAAAATGCTACCAGCATAATGGTAAAAATAGTGAAAAGTGTGTGTGTTTATTTTAAAATAAATACATAATGATATTAACTATATCAAATTTTAATTTTATAAATTTTAACTTTATTTAAACTTAAAATGTCATAAAAAGTTTTAAAATGCAAATTTCTATTAACAAATTAGCACCCACTTGAGCTAATATAAATATAATTGAGCATGATGACCATTAAAATTATTTGTGTGTCAAGTTAACATACCTGTGGCCTAATGGGGGGCGATTGTGGCGGGCGCTGATGTGGGAAGCCCCACGGGTCAACCGGTGGGTGGGGGGATGGGTTGCCAAGATCCACATCTAGAAGGTCCAACATGTGACTTTGCTTGTCATGGGAATTCTTCGGCAGATGGTGCCTGCAAACATCGTAAAAACAAGGAATTGTTAACAATTTCCAAGAGAAAAAGGATTTTGTTTAATTTAAACATAGCTGTAACTTATTCATTGGCATTCTTCGGCAGATGGTGCCTAAAAGGGTTATTACTAGTATCATGATTTTAAAAACAGCTTTTTTTCTATCCTTTTGCCCTCTTGATTGGTCAATAGAAAGGAATTTGGTCTTCCCAATTTTAAAACGGTGGTGGTTTATATTACTAAGCTGCTGCAAGGAGTGATGTAGCACAACCGCTAGTCCACAGTTATTTGATCTAACTTTTACATTTGGTAGGACTATCTATCATGGTAGCTAAGTGGTAGAGAGGACTTCCATGGTATGTTTGTATTATTTTAATATTCTTTATTATTAAACTATAGGTTTTTTAATCTTATGTAAACATTTTTTAGGAGATGGAAGGGGGTTATGAAAGTAAAGTTTTTCCACAGGTCAGAATTGATATAGCAATGTATTTTGTGGAGATGTCAGCAAAACTATGTGCTCACAAATGGTAACCATGGAATTCTGAGCCTTGGCGTGCATAAAATAAAACGTTCAGTATAATTTAGTTATCTCGTGAGTTGTGATTATAACAATCAAATCAACGAATACCATTTGTTTTTTATTCATCCTATAAAAACAACTTTCTTGTAAAAATAGAAAGGTCTATAATTTTTTTAATAGAATTAATGTAGAAATAAACACAAGCCAATGCACTCACTTGAACTCCTCCTCGCTTTGCGAGAGTGCTAACTGCAGTCGAACATCGTCACTGCGTTTCTTCTGCTCCTCCTGCTCCGCCTCCTCACGGGACATGGCCAGGGCCAGTTGAAGTTGAAGCTCCTCCTCACCAATGGTCTGAGGGCGCGCCGTCTCCAACTCTTATAAAAATGGCGAAAAAGTATTTATGCACTCAAAGTAAAGAGAAAATATTAGCTAAATCTTAAAAAAAAATTACAAATCAATAAAAAAACAATGGGAAAAAATTGTGTCAAACAGGTGGATTCAATTATTGATAGGAGGGTAGAAGGACAAAGCTTTCACATTTACTACAAAAATTTTAGATAATTAAATTAAAGATGGTTCAATCAAGTCTACTTATTCTTTAACACAAATCTTTATTCTACCTATTACTTTTGAATCCACATATTACAAAACACTATAAGCATAAGAGGTTAACTTTGTTCCTTTGGTATGATTATTTTTTCCTTCTTCAATTCGTATTTTGCACTCAGTAGTTATTTAGTCAAATATAAATTTTAACTTAACCACTACACTTTCTTTATAATGTGAATTCAAAACCAGTTGAATGGTAAATTAATGTCATGGAGTATGGCTGTTAAATTCCAATTTTTATAGGAAGAACAGTAAAATTCACCAACATTGATTGGAAGTTACTAACATTTGACATTATAGGAATTTGTTTTATTTGATTGATTTATTATATATATTTCATCTAAAATATTATAAAAATATGTTTAATAATACCGCCTTATGGATAACTCAATGATTTGGCTTTACATTATTAATTATACAGACTTTAAATGTAATACAAATTTAATATTTTCATTTACGCCATATTGGTAACATGAACTACAATAGTGCAGAGTGCTATAAATTAAATGTATTATATTTCCCCGTTTATCTTATTAGAACTGATCATTATAAACCATCAACAAATTATTATTTTGTAAACCTTAAAAAAAAAGGGAAAATAAAATATTTGTTTCAAATGAAAGTTATTTATTTGAATTCTTAATCATGGCAACCTTTTAAAAAAGCTCTACTTTGGTTTTTTAATTTAAATATAGAAGATATATTTAAATCACCAAAAAAGTTATAAAATGGTTATTTTTATAACCAAAATTTATTTTAAAAATATTTTAAAATACTAGCTTCATTTTACATAAGTTGAAGGAAAAAAATATACCGCGTGCTAACCAACAAGATTAAAAGCGTATTTGTTTTCGTGTTTGTATAGTTTGTGTTGTATTGATTATTATAAAGATCGGATGAAAATTAACTGGTACTTAATAGAAATTCATTTTTTTAAACGTCGGTAATTTGTTTTGTAAAAATTACTCTACTTTGAAACGTGTGATCTGTGATTTGTAAAGTCTAGGGCCTATTTGGCAGTGGCTAATTTGTATGAATCTTTTTTGAACTTCTTTATTTGTGTGTTCGATTAATTACAATGTGTTTGTGGCAGTGATATATATTTATGATATATTTAATTTTGGATCAACTAAGTAGTTGTGAAATAAAAGTGACTTAAATTTAGGGCAAAGGTAAACATTTCAGAAGAAAAGGTTTGTATCACTTTGTTAAATCAATAATATTGCTAATGAACCTTAAATACAAATGTGACAGTGATAAACAGTCCACAATCAAAACTTTTTAGTATTAATTTTTTCTCCAAATAATCTTTGAAATAATTTTTCCATATTGAGTTTCAGGAATATCCAAATTGCTGAATTTTTTTCCAAAGTTCAGAACCTCGCACAGGCCTATTTATATCCTGTAAATTCCGGCCACATAGAATAAATACCAAACTTGTCCAGTATTACTTGTTAGTGATGAAGTCGAATTTTGAATCCCAGCCAATGTACCGAGGATGGATTTACTTAAAGTGTTCCCCAAACTCCCTAAATAAAAATGGAGGTACATTTACTTTTAATTCTATCTTCTTTATCACTATATCATTAGCATGAATAAATGTGAATAGCTTGGACAAAAAGAAGAAAGCATAAAAATTTAAAAAAAGAGCGGGTTTATCAAATGAACAGTTTAAAGTCAACAAGTAATTTCCAACCAAACGTTAATTGTAAAATTCCATCAAACATTGTGTATGATCTTTAATGTCCTCTTTTAAGAAAGTTGTGTCACGCGTTTCACACTCCCTCTTTATGAGTTTCGATAGAATGAAACCTAGGTCAGGGGAATGGGTGGTAACAAACTATTTTCTTGAAGAGGTATCCATTACCTCTTTGTCCAGTGGTCACAATGTTATGTATGAATTGTGTTCTTTTCATTGTAAAAGCCATATTGTGTTTGTTCACTTTTATTTGCTTTACATCCACTTTTCCTGTGCCATCTTCCATATATGTAAAACAATGATAAAAGTATATCATCTAAGCTATTTGCTCCACTATATAAATCCATGTATGAACAAAAAAATCGGGAGTATTTTAAAATTTAATGGTTTAGCTAATAATGTTGAATAATGAATGAATTTAAGAGTTCAGGTTATTTATTAATGAATATATTTAATGAGGTCTGAAATTATAAATAAATAGTTTTTAGTACAAATTATAGGGGTGGTGGGGCAGCATATATTTGTATCAGGCAGTCTTGGGTGGGCATTACAAAATTACACTCGGACACGGGCAGATTCGAGCGCGCATTTCATTTTGAAAACAATTTTGCCACAGGCCTATAAAGTTTCAAATTATAAGTTTAACAGTCTAATTTAATTTTTTTAAAAAGATAGAAACAACTTTGTCACAGGCCTAAAACATTTCAAATTACTAGTTAAAGCTGTCATATTTAATTTTTTAAATTAAATGGTTAGTTTATGCTCAAGAATTTATAGTTAATACTAGAGCAGAATTCAAGTTTGCTTTGTGAAAGTTCTGTTGGAGCATAACCAATTCCTTTACATTTTATTCTGGCAATTGCTACCTACGTCTAGTACACACATTTAATAAATAGTATTTATGTATTTTATAGTACAATTTATAATTTATTAACTAAATAACTGCAAATATATATTTAAAAAATTGAAAGGGTAAAGTATGCACGTAACTTGGAACATACATAAATTGAAATCGAGAACGTGTTTACTTGAAGCAAAACGGCCGTTTCCTATTTAATATTCATTTGATGTGTAGGCCTACTTTTCTATTTATTTCCTAACAACTCTGGCTAGAAATAATAAATTAAAGAAATGTATATAAAACTAATTTAAATTAAGTTTGCCCAAGCATAGGGCCTAAAAATCTCACGTGGAAAGGTTGAATTTGTTATGTTGTTGGCATTGACAGAGAAAATTAAATCGGAGGAATCTTGATTTTGCTATGTTGAAGACTTATAGCCCGTAAGAAACGTTATCGTAGTTTTGTTAAAAGCTAACATAATAATTTATGAATTAATAAAAAAAATACTTTTGTTTAATATTAGTTGAATTGAAATAATTCAACTATGAATATCAGTTACACTTTTTTTTTTCATCGTTTGAATTAGAGGTTAGTGCTAACATTGTATTATATACTTACCAAGTTCATGAAATGCCCGATTGAAATAAGGGCATAAAAAATACTTATTCGATATTCCGGGATTTTTAGATGCCAGATTTACTGCCCGACCACCCCTAAAAATGTATCTTTCCCACCATAAACACATACCTCTAGATGTAGGTTCAGACTCTGTAGACGACCATTGTCCCTGAAACTGCACAGTACCAATATAAATACACATTAAAAAATATGTTGGGCGATTTAATTTATAAAATTAAGTTTGGACTCAGTGCACCAATAGTTTTGAGTTTGATTCCTATGTCCAAGAGTAATTTTTTTATGATATTTAACTTTTATGAAAATCACACCTGTGAACACTGCATACCATTCTCGAAGATTTTGCAACATATTTTACGCTGCTGTCATACATGTAAGAAAGGAAAGAGAGATTGGAACAAATAAAATATTTATATTTGTTCCTATACCTCTTTCATGTAAACAAAAATGTAGCTCAAAAAATGGAGAGGGTTTCCTTATTGAATATTCACGTGATATTTATTTATTAATTTTATGGCCACAAAACCACAGCAAACAAACAACTTTGGAATATAAATTGAAATCTTATCTGCACAGGAGATATGTTCATAAAACTTACTATAATATCTACAAATTACAAAACTTCTAAACTCATATACTAAATGTAAGAATTTATCTTTCCAAAGATTATGATTTACTAAATTTGTAAACAATCGTGAATGCATTTCTTGACTATCTCGAAAGAAATAAAATTGTGTTTTTAGTTTTTACTTCTTAAAAGTTTCACTAAGTAAATAAATACAATGTATGTGACTTCCAAACCGCAATTTCACCATAGTACCGGTAAAATGTAAATGCAGGCAACACGACTTTTGCCATAGTGATTATGGGCAAATCAAACATGGCCATTTTGTTCCAAAAAAAAAAAATATTATTATTTAAATTATTTATTTTTGTTTTTTCAAATACATTAGAGTATGGTATAGTAATAGTAATAATAACAATACATTTTTAATGTGAGGTTAGATGTGTGGCAAGAGATATAAATCGCAAATGTTGAGTAATCTTAATCAAAAATGGATTAAAAGTTAAGAATCGGAATTAAGAAAAACAGTAATAGTGACATCTAGTTATAATCAAATTACTTTTATCACTCATGGCTACAGACAAAGAATCACTAGACACTCAGCCTTACGGAAGTTTCGCTGTGGTCCTTGGAGCAGGTGTGACTCCTTGGGCACTGGGGAGTACTAAGAAATGATACCCGAACCCAACTCTGTGGAAGCCGATTTATTGACAATAGAAGGCAATTTTTGTCTTCTTTCTAGCAAAACCAACTTTAAAGTGAACTGTTTTAAAAAATGCCTGCTTGAAAGCAACGTCACTTGGAATTGCATGCAGCAATCCCCGCGATTAAGTACTCAAGCTCTCCCAATTGGCGCAGCCATTTTAATCTGGAGGATGTGGGTCTGTGGGATGTTTGTCTGTGCCCATGGCCAATATTTGAATATTATTACAGTGGTAAAATAGCCATAGAATGATTGCAGTAAATGAAAGAGAACAAGGCTTGTACACTTTTTAAGAAAAATAATTAGACTTTCAAGATAATATTAAAAGGATAGATATAAAATGGTATAAAAATATGTGGAAAAAGTGTATAATAATGTAAGCCAACCGCAAAGGATAGTTAGGTTAGACCTTGATAGAGAGACAAATAAACTTCTCTCTTCACTCTTCATTTCATATCTTCATATAAGGAAACAAGAGAAAAGTTTATTTGTTTCTATGAAGGCCTAATCCAACTATCTTTTAAGAAAGGCTTCCTTACCTATTTCCTAAACTACATTATTATATAGTGTTTCCACACAGTTAGTATACAAATGTACCCAACCCAACCTAGTTTGATTCAAATCTTCATTTTACCTATGAATCCAAAAGGTAAAGATAAAAGTTTTTAATATTTTCTAAATTCTGATTTTATTTACAGTAATTCTAAAGATGCTTTAAAAATATAAATAATAACTGTAACTTTTTGTTAGCACTGTGTCTTACTACATGTTCAGGTTAAACACATATGTACTAATTAAGCTAATGATTTAGGGATGAGGAAGGTTGAATTTAGAGGAAGTATACCCGCAGCTGCATGGAGGGAGAGTGGAATACTATTCAGGAAAAACCACTCTCAGTACACCCGACCAGGATTTGAACCCCAATCTTCCTGTCAACAGCAGTCTAATTTAACACAAGAGTGACACCTTAGGTCATGCAGCCACCAAAGCAGGTAATTGTAACTTACATGTGTTCTTAATATAATGTGAATCCAAATTCAGTTAAGTGTGGCTGTTAGATTTGTATTTAGCTAAGTTACTAATAAAGAGGGTAGTAGTTAGAAGAATAAAGATTTTTTTTTCTCTCTAAGTAGTTATATTTTCAGGATTTTATATTATAGATTTAAGAGTTCAATTACTCAAAGTACCTCTCCTTAGATAATAATAGTTATTATTAAGGCTGGATTAAAGTTTAATTCTAAGATCCTCAAGAATATTCAGGAGATGAGGATTTAAAATAAAATTGTGAGTAAAATTATATTTTTACTTGTTTTGATCTAAATTTTTATTGATCATTAATGATCCAGCCCTATGTAATTATAAGATAAACTTAACAGCCACACCTCAGACAGTTAATTTGCCGCTTAAATGAATGGGAATTTACATCATATAAAAGTTTACCATTTAGTTTATTTCTATGTTCTATGGAAATTAGCGAATAAAATCAGAATTGAAGGAAAAATCCTTCAAATATTTGAAAATTAACTTACTATGCTTACTGTGATACCTAAGATTTGGATTAGAAAAAAACTTGATTCAACTCATTTCTATTTATTTTTTCACCGCATCTTAGTATGTGTTCTAATTTTCACACATTTCTAACTAACACAGTAGGTAGTCATATAAAGACTGCAGCATTAAAAAACTATGTTGAGCCAAGTTTGGTTGATTTTGAATAGTATTCTTTGACAGTACAAGAATTATATAGCTGTTCAAACAATAGAACCCACATAGGTGAAACCTAAAAGAATTCCTCCCTTGATATAGAAATACCAGAAACACTCACACTAGGGTTACCGGGGCTCGAAGGAGATAGGGTTTCCTGCACAGAGAACACACAGGAGAAATTAGCCAAAACCTTGACACTTCACAAGATATAAGACAATTACTGCACTTCACAGGAACATTTGCTTCAAGCTTGCATATGGCCCCAAGTCTTTTAGAGGGGGTTGGCCAACATTTTAAGGTACAATGTTTTAGTGATCATAACATAAGCAAGGCCTGTTAGCTAAAAAAAAATTTAAAAAATTAATGTGACGCTTGTAAGTCTGAATAAAGAGTTGAACAAAAGTATTAATTTAAGAAATTTTCCCATCATTGGATTTTGACATAAATCTTGAATTTATTTTTAGTGAATAAACTTTGCACATCATTATCATCATCATAAACTGTTTCCAACCTTTGCCCGGGTCAGTTTAGTAAAATCCATCTAGATTTATGAAAAAGTGTACACGTTACTAAAGTATACCATTAATGCAAATGCTATGGGAAAAACTAAATTGTTTATAGAAATATTTTTTAACTGGTTTTTAGTTTTAATACATAATGGACACTTTTTGTGACCCAAGTTATTTAAATTAATGGAATGTTTTTCTAGAATGTGAAAATTAACTATTGGAATCTGGCGGACATCACAAAATATGGCTTTTAAAAGGAAAAATAATTTTGTTAAAAGTAATTACCTTATAGCTTGTGTATACATTCAATTTTAGTACAACACTTGCACAATAAAAAAGTTAAAATTTAGCCATATTTATAAGTCATAGTAGAAAAATACAAACAAAACTGTTTGGCATATTATAAGAAACTTTCTTTAAAAGATAAATGTTTTCGTCAATCAATAGTAAAGTGTTGTATTTTATTTATAATCATTTTTAAAATAACATAAATATTCAAATTATGTTTTAAAAACTTATTTTTTCAAATAAATGCAGTGTTGGACTAAGACCATTAGTGTCTACAATCATGCAACAAAAGACAGTCATGCTCACTTTAAATGAAATCCACAAAATCTGACAGTTTGGCTTATAAAAAAAAAAGTTATATTTGACATGCAAACTCTAGGCCACTGGCAATCCAGTATATTTCTAGACTCACTTCTTAGACCATGTGAACACTATTATAGGTTGGGATTATTTTAAAGAGTGATAGTATATGGTTATTAAAGCTATAAAGTTGGATGAAGTAGAGCTGAGAAAGGTAAAAAATATAAAATATCTTGGAAGCATGATTAAGGTGAAGAGTGGGAGTGGAGAGGATTAAATAAGAAAAGGTGGAGAGGATTGAATAAGAAGAGAACAGGATGGGGAGTTGTTCTAGTGGTGTGTAAGAGACCTTATATGGAGAAGAGAAGTGTCTTTGAAGAGTAGGTAAGTGCTGTATAAGGTGTACTTTGAACCTATAACCCCATATGCAGCAGAAAGAATGGACATTGGATGTAAGAGAGACTAGGAAAATGAAGGCCATGGGAATGAAATATATTAGGAGTATGTTAGCTGTCATGAGAAGAAACAGGATTAGGAATTAAGTTATCCGGGAAAGAGTAGGGGTACAGATTCAGTTATCCGGGAAAAAGTGGGGGTACCGATTCAGTTATCCGGGAAAGAGTGGGGGTAGAGGGTGCAAGACTGATATGGTATAGGCATGTAATGAGGATGGAAAAGGAGAGAATATCAAAGATAATGACGGAGATTAAGTATGTTGGAAAGAGTCCGCTGGGGAGACAAAGAAAGTGATGGGAGGAGCAGATAACAGAAAGTGTTCTAACATGTCACAATTTGGCATATTATTTTCTTTATTCTGAATTTGATTTTGTTCTATTAAAATATCCTAATTTCCTTAATCTTGTGTTAAAACTCTTGAATTAAAATATAACTTTATTTATCCATAGTATGGTCCTAGTACAAAGTACTCTTTTATTCTTGATGTAAGCCCCCACTCACTAGCATTCATTCTTTGAGGAAAGGCTAATCCGTAAAAAAAAAAGAATACAAGTTAGTGGTCAAGCAGGTGACGCATGTCCAAACGTGGAATCCTTTCAGCCGGTCCCTTTGGTGAATCTGTCAGGAAAGAGTGCAAATTAGTGGTTAAGAGGAATGACGCCTGTTCAAACACTGATTCCTTGTAGCCAGTCCCGTCATACTTTTATAAAGAGCAAGCCACTTACTAGCGTTCTTTCCTGGTGTTCCATCATATCTCGTTCTTGAGTCAGTGGTGTGACAGGAGGCTGTGTGTGCATTCTTTTCGTATATTTTTTGCTTTGTCAAGGATTTTTATTTTTAGTGTTATAGATGATTTGAAAATAATTCACCTCATTTGCCCTTAGCTCACGCAGAAGCTGCATGTGGCTGTACATCTCACGCTGAGAAAGCCACTTTTTCGACCACATGTTTTTTATTATTTCTTTTAAATAATAAAACAGTGACTAATCTGATGCAAGCAGCTTCTATTTATCTTTTACCACTCATTTTAGTACTGCACCATCTGACAGACTAAAAATCTTTCAGGAATAAGTAAAAGACGAGCTAGGGGATAATTGCTTGAAATGTGGTGAAAACCACCCACTAAAGAACATTCTTTCCTTCAAGATCAACTTTGTTTGAAAAGATTGGAAGATATTGGATACTGTTAGTGGGCCATGAGGGGAATATTTTCCCCACGAACATCAAGAGGATTATGACAAAGGCATACGTGACTGGAAAGCAGGAAGGAAAGAGGTGAATTATGTTAGTGTCCAACCACAGACTTATTTTCCGTTCGTAAATCCAACAGAAACGAACGAGAACGTCAGGAAAAAACTCTAGTGAATGGCTAGCTGTTGTATGTCTATCTCTATCATGTCTCGAGCTATTTTTTTCTGAATTGTCATATAGGCCGCATGATGGGCATATGAAATTAATTTGAGTGACTTTTCATTGAATTCAGTATAATTTAACACTTTAAAGTGTTAAAAAAAATTGTCTGTGCTGAGGCATAAAGTCAAACCATATAATAGCCAAAAATGAAATAATTTCTAAGTGTAACATTAAATTTCACATATCATCATCATTGATGTGAATAGTCGAAGAGTAAGGGCAGCCATTTCATGTTGAGCCAACTTGTAGCTCAGTGTGGCATGTTAATCGGAGAAGATATCCTAGGAATAACAGATATGAAGCCCTTCCGTGGGGCAGAAATTATTGATGTAATAGTGAATGAAAGGAGAAGAATAGAAGCTATTAGAGGAAGAATGATGAAAAGAAAGAGGAAGATGGAGGCATTTTACTAAAGTGACCTGGCCACAGAATGGTAACAATTGATGCAGAAGAGTAATAATAACAATAATAATAATAATAATTTCATATGTTTTGTTTTATTTATTAGTACTTTTGACACACGGGCACATAAAAGGAAATAACAGATACACAGCCTTACAGGAGATTTACTGTGCCCCTTGAGTCAGGTAGAACTTAAAATATCCAGTGATAACGGCGCTTTCAAGGTCGAATGATAAGGCAGGATTCGCAAAACAAACGACCCGCAAGACATAGCTGACCAGCCCGTTTGTCTACAATATTTTTATATTACTATCCGGCCTGCATCCATGTACTCACACAAAATATAATAGTTTAACTTTAGTGTTTACTACGTAATTTTAAATAACAGAAACCCTTAGAATTATTTAAAACCATCCTATATTTTTGTTTTAACTTTAATTACTTGAGTGTGGGAATTTTAATTTACAACTGGAAAATACCAGTTTTAATATTATTTCAAGTATACAATAATTATTTTAAATACATAGCATCAAATAGCTACTATAGACCTGCATTAGTGGCCACGCGGTACAGTATCTAGCCTTCCTCGATCAAATAGTCATGTTTTGATAGGGTCACAATTTGTAGGATTGTTTTATACGGTTCTATATAAGATATCACACATTTAAAAAAAGCCTTTAGAATTAAAATTTAAACTATTTAACTGGTCAGAACTTTCACCCTCATTTTGGTGAAAACAATATTAAAAAATATCTGACCACTTCTTAAATAAATTGATATTTCTAGACATCTGCAATTTTCCTCAGTGCTCCTTAACAAATAATTGCAGTTGACAGCCAGTCTCTTAGTTAAGAAAAAGAAAAAAAAAGGGTCTATTGTGTTTCAAGTTTTCTTTGCAATGTGCAGTAAATTTATTTGTGTGGCAGGATTATGTTACTTAGGGACGGAGGAGGGGGGAGGGAGGTGTTAAGAGCTGGGGAAGGGCACTACCTGAAGCCTGCTTGGTGACAGCCAGCCGACAGGTTAACTCGAGGAGCTCATTTTTTGTATCTGCCTTCTAGTACATTCGAGTTTAAAGTGAGTCGTTTAAAAAATGCTCACTTGATTGCGCTGTAGTCACTGTGGGGATCGCACCTAGCGAAAAGAGTAAAACCTTGAAAAGGAGCGCAACACGTTTAACCTAGCGGTTGTGGATCTGTTCTTTCTTTATATGTGCACAAGGGCTATTAATTACTTAATCTAGGAATGTAGAGAGTTCAGAGAAACTGCAACAACACTCTGCTGGAGGATTAATAAATCAGAGTATAGTAAAAATGCAAATAAATAGTTATCTGCATTAATATAAAAAAAATTGTATTATGGTTTCTTGCAACTTATTCAGGATATCCACATATTTACATTAATTGGGAAGGAATGAGTAAGGTAGAGTTTAGAGGAAGTGTTCTTATGTTTGCGTAGTTGAAGAGGGGGAGAACCATTTTAAAAAAAACACTCAGTCTAACCAGCAGTCTAGTCTATTGAGAGAGAGAGAGAGACCTAAGGCAATGTGACTACTTCTGTGAGTAAATAAAATTAAAAATTTGTTAAAAGTGAGCTTGAGTGAAAAGGAATTACATTATCAACTCAATACTTTCAAAGAGAAAGATGTTTAAACAATGTAAATTATCTGTGCAGTGCAAGAAAAAACATGAGAAAAGGAACTTGCAAGGAAAATATTGAGAAAAACAGACATAATGTGCGTGTTAATATTTTAAAAGTTGGAGTAAAACAAACATAAAATTCAACACTTCAAAACCACAGGTCTAGTAATTTACTTTATGGAATGTTGACTCACCATGCCGTCACTACCAAAACCAGAGGCCGCTTGAGCGAATCTCTCCTTAGCTTTCAGTGCTCGCGCTCGTTCATTCCGGAGTCTCTCATCGTCTTTCAACAATGAAACTAGTTGCTTTGCCTTCTCGCGAACATTAAGACCTTGGTCCTTACACTCCTCCAAATATTGAAAATCTTTGAGTGTTTGGATGGCAAAAATATTCTCTTTACACTGCTGGGCAACCTAAAAATCTCACCACTAAAATATATGAATTAGTACCAAACAAATCAAAGATAGGCAATTAATAAGATAATTTAGTTTTCTTCCTTTTCTTTTTTAGTATGTTTAAACATTTAATTAAGGAAATTATAACTGCCGGTCAAAAAAAAGAAAGTATTTTAGCTATTGAAATTTTGATATTTTTAAATCACATTTAAAATAATAAAATTGACCATAATTCATATTAAAAAGATCAAGTAATTAGTTTCATAAAAAGATTTAATTTTGATTCATTTCGCACATGTATTATGAATTCAAAAATGTTAAAATGAACTTTAAATATGTTTTAATAGCAATATCATCATAATCATAATCCTCATCATCATCATCATCATCATCATCATGATCAACCATTTCCAGCCTGTCACTGGGTCGGTTTAGTAAAATGCCTCCATATTCCTCTAACCTTCCACCAAGTTTCCTCGTTTAATTTCTTCCATTTTGCTCCTAAACACTTTATATTATCTGCTCCTCTAATCTCTTTCTTGGCCTCTTTTACAATCTCTTTCCTACATACTTCATTTCCAAAATTTTCTTTAGCGTCCTCCCTTTTTCCACCCTCATTATATACCCCAGAACATCTCAGTCTTTCTTCCTCTACTAACTCATGTACTCCTTGTATTCCCACTCTTCCCCAGATAACTTCATTCCTAGTAATGTTTCTTCTCGTGACAGCTAACATGCTCTTCACAATCTTTATTCATATGGCCTCCTCTTTCCTAGTATCTCTTACATTTAATATCAATGTTTCTGCTGCCTGTGTGACTATGGGTACAATGGTGGACCTATATAGGACTTTCTTACAATTGAAGGGCATTTCTCTTCTCCATAGCAGGTCTCTTACACACCTATAGAACAACTCTCCTCCTGCCCTCTTAGTACTAGATTCTCTCTACTTCCTTCCATCACCTTAGTCATGCTTCCAAGATATTTTACATTCTGTACCTTTCTCATTTTTACTCCATCCAACTTAGTAGTTTTATTAAGCCTTATCCTCTTGTCGTTGAATGCCATCACTGCACACTTCGCCGTGCTATACTTCTTAGCACACTATTTCACTTCCTCATTTCATTCATGTAGCTGTTCTTGTACTTCCTCTTTCTTCTCCCTCATACCATCTCATCAGCACCCATTATGTCATTCATCCTTTCCTCCCTTAGTTTCCTTGCCACTTTATTCACGATAATTTGCATTACCATTACAAATAGTAGTAACGAGAAGAGAGCACTCCCCTGCTTCACTCCATTTTTTATTTGTAACAGCTACGTATACCCCTTCTCAGTCTTAAAACACAACTCGTGTTATCCTGAATTCAAAATGGTGTTCTTAAGTGACTGTTCAAACTGTTTTTCTTCTCTTTTTACTACCGTTTATTTGATAAAAGCTACGATGCCGAAATATAACACTATTTGTGTTTCAATGTGTGTGAGACCAATTAAATCCTGGAAGACAGAAGAAATAAAGATGTCACATTTGTGTTTATTTCTCCACCTAACCACNCCCCCCCCAAATTTTTCACCTTGTTGGATTTTCTCAAATCAGTTTTAACTTATTAACTTAGTGTTTTGCTATGGAATTTTACCACCAGAGATAAGATTTATTACTACACAAACTGTTCAGCTTAACAAGCATTAGCTATGCGAATGCTCAGTATTAGTTAAAAAGCATGCTAAGGAGTGTGAATGGAACAAAGCATATGATTAAATATCCAGAAGTTGTTTTTGTTCATCATGCCTTACTACCTGCCCAGGATAACAGTATTTATTTAAATTATTGGCTAAGGAGGAGGAAGGTAGAAGAAATGTACCGCATTTGTGTGAATAGCAGGAAACCATATAAGAAAAATCACTCCAAGCACACCCAGCCAGTGTCTGTACTCCTTGTCACTGGCAGACTAAATCAGACATGGTTGAGGCCTAGGCCCATTTTCTCATTAATGCAAGACTTTGCGGTTTCGCCGTGTCAGTTTGAAACCATAACTCAAAGCTTGAGCTTGTGAAAAACTGAAAGAGAAATACCTTCTCAGTGCCAGTTTTGATGAGGTACTCTAGAAGAACCAGAGCCTTGTATACATGGCGCCAGTTTCTCCCGTGGTCGTTCAGTCTCTTCCAGATCATCTGCATGATCTCCGTAAAGGCCACCACATTGTACGTCAGGTCGGCGATCTCCGACATCAGAGTGCTGCTAGGGCCCCATGGGTCGTTGCTTGTTGCCTCACGAACTTTTACCTGATGGCCAAAACCCACGCTGTATCATTAGAACCGTTTGGGACTGGACAACAAGTCTGTTAACGATTCAGACATAGCCTTTACTAAACATTCCAATGGAATAAAGTGACTACCCCTATCCCCTCCCATATTCACATTCTTGATTCAACTTAACAAGTACGACTACACAACCAAGTGTACAAATATTTACTATCATCAATCTCTTGTTTCTCAAAAATACCACATACCTAAAAAAAAAAATCTAATTCAGACCAATAATGACAGTTAATTTATCGAAATATCGTTCTACAATCCACAAATAACTCAAGAAGGCTAGGAGTAAGACGTGACAACATTTTTAAAAAACTTGTATTACCAATAACATGCAATTTTAAAAACTCGTACCTACAATTAAACAATTATTTCAACCAACAACTCGGAAACATTACCTTTTAAATGTTTTCTCTTAGTATCCATAACACAATGATCATAAACATTTCATTTTGATTTTTATCTCTGTTAAGGTGAACTACAACAGTATAATTTTTTTTATAAACATTACCCTTTTTAATTTCAACTCATTTTAATTTGTGACTATGACCAATGAATAAGATTATTTACCATCGTCAAACAAAATATTTCTAAAAATATATCTCGAGAAGAAAATAATATTTTCTAAAAATACACTACAGATATTTTTCTCGGAATGTGGTTCACTGTTTTCAATACAAGCAAATACTGATTAATTATCATAAAATTCACCTTTCACCTTATTTTACCTTAGATTAGATTAGTTAAGTTGCTGGTAGCCAACAAACCTTAGCTGTGGGTAAAATGATCAGATGGTACTCTACTTACAAATGTTTAACCATTCCAGAGAGACTTCGCTAATTCAAATTTCAATAAAATTCAAATTAATTATTCTTCACTTTATGAAAAAGAAGATGAATTATTAATGATTCAGAGGTAACTAAAAGCGTGGTATCGAGTTCAAATAACCCTGGAAGAAAACACTCATTAATGATGCCACTAGCGCTAAAGTAACACTCCCTACTAGTAAAAAAAAAAGAGGAACTTTTCCCCTGTTTATAGAGATATTTGTATATGTCTCGTCTCACCTGTGCATCCGAGTAGTTATGTGCGAGGTTTTTGATGTTCCTCCGCAACCCTGCTACGTTCACCTGCATGTCTTCTTTCTGTCTCCGCATCTACACAAAACCAAACACAACTAAAATACAGCTAAAATCCATGTTAGGTACAGGAGGCTTACAATTGTTTTGGGCCAATTTTAGTTTAGATACATTTTTACCAAAGAAAATTGTGAAATGTAACACTTTTACAGCACAGATCAGTCTTTGCAGTATAAAAGAGTTAACAAAGAAGAAATATCAAAATGAGTTTTACAATATATTTTCTAAGTATTTTACATTTTAATCTTAACACAAGTCTTACACCTAAGCTCAGTCGGTAGCAGGTCTGTCTACTGAGTTAAGGGTCTTGGGTTCCAATAAGTGGAATGGCCGAAGTGGAATTGGTGGGTTTACGCCGTGGTGTGAAGAAGTAAAATGGAAACCGTGCGCATGTTCTCCCACTCCTTCTTTCTTGTCGTGCATCAGCTTCAGGGGAATCGGGTAGCTGAAGATGATGATGATTCTGATGATGATGATTCTGATGATTCTGATTAATATTGTTATTGTTATTATTATTATTATTATTATTATTATTACTATTACTACTATTACTACCATTACTACTATTACTATTATTATTACTATTACTATTACTATTACTATTACTATTATTATTATTATTATTATTATTATTATTAGTAGTAGTAGTAGTAGTAGTAGTAGTAGTAGTAGCACCACGTCTTACTACCCGTTCTGGTCATAAGCACTTAAGCTCATGTGTAATGTAGGGTGATTGTGAGATGAAATGGAGGACCTACAGTTTAACGTGGGATCCGAACCACGGTGGAGGCCTGGCATTCCTCACATTCACAAATTGTGATTAATACACGTCTTGTCAGAGGTGAAGGAAGGGTTTGGCAATCAGATAAATCTGTGCTGGGATCAAGGATTGAACCCCGGACCCTCAGTAGAGAAGTCTGACACCTTACCCCTAGATCACCAGGTCACCTAGCTCAAGAAGGGACAACCTGAGGAATCCAGGCAATTACTAGATATTTACTACTCATAAATACTAGTTTTTTGGCATATCATGCCATGAATATTTAGTGATAAATGCATTCGTTATTTTTCAAACAGTACAATAAAATATCATGTAACGCAGGAAACGAGATAGGACAAGGTGCTACGCTTCCCATGGATATAGTTTCGAAACTATCCATCGCACGATAAATAAGTTTAGGAATAATTTTATAGAAAATTTAGTTCTGTTTAGCTATGGTTATAACCATTTTTACTGTAAAACTAACTTAAAATGAGACATTGGAAGAAAATCTAATTTTAGCGTGGTTTTTTTCATTGTTGTAGTGAACGCAGACCTGTCTATGTCTATAGATTCGAAACTATCAATCGTATGATAAATATACTTAGGAACATTTTTATAGAAAATTCGATTCTGTATAATTATGCTAAAAACTATTTTTACTGTAAAACTAGTTTAATAAACCTAATTAATGTGTTTAAATGTTTTTAAAATTAGGAATCATGCCAAGTTTGGCAGCAATATTAAATATCTTAGTTTTCCAAAGGATGAACTTAATAAAAGAAAGTGGATAGTAGTATGTAAGAGGGAGGACAAATTTAATCTGAAAACTTGTAAGTAGTTTTCTCTGCCTTTATTAACAAATATAATATTGCAACGTTTGATGCTCTGTAGATAAATTGTACACATATTCATTAAAATATTATATATAATTTAATAGTAATAATAAACTGCACTACGGGGTCTTCAAGACTTGTAATCGCCGATCATCCAAAATCGTGTATTTTTAAATAAATGTGTTTGTGTCACCATGTATTTTTTACTCTTTTGAACTAGATGCATATTTAACCACGCAAATATGCTAGGGGTGAAGAAGGTTGAATTTAGAGGAGGTTTACCCATAAAGTCTGTTCAGCATAGGAATTGTTTTCTGAAAGGCCTTGTTCCCTACTAGAAAGCTATTATATAGTAGGATATTGGTAGGATAAAAGACCTTTCAGAGAGTAATTCCTACCGTGAATGGAGTTTATTTGCATGGAGGGAGAGTGGAAAACCGTTTAATCTGGGATTTGACAACTGAAGCGGGTGTATATATATATATA
>CABFWO010000096.1:407880-460654 GCA_902155825.1 Timema genevievae
CCCTTCAGTAAACTACCCTTAATTTTAGGGGTAGATATCCAATTCCAAAAACCCCTCGGGGCAACCCTATGAAAACCCTAGATATCAAGTTTCAGCTCAATCGGTAAAATAGTTTAGGCTCTAGTTGGAGGTACAGACAGACAAACAGACAGACGGAAATCCAAAAACCACTTTTTCGGATTCAGGGAGTCATGAAACGTCAAAATTCATCAAAATCTCGAGTTCGATTTTTTTGACGATCACCATACTTTCTCTACCTGTAAGATAGAGAGAAAGTAAAAATGTTTAAACTATCACTTATTATTTCATTCACAATTAAATACCTTTTATCATTTTTTGTGTAGTATGACAGAAATTATCCGATTATATTGCGGTCCGCCACTAGATTCCGAGGGTTCAACTTTGGCCTTCTGGCATGTTTAAGTTGGAAACTCCTGTCATATATGTACACCAAGTGATTTGATTGTTTAGTTAGCCTAATTATCAAGCCAATCTACTCTTGTTTGCTGGGGAAGGTTGAGATTGGATTCTCAGCCGAGTGTGATAAGGGTGGGTTTTCATAAATGTTTTCCTCCTCCCTTTGTATTAAGATGAGGGTATATATCCTCTAAATTTTACATTTCTAATATCCATATTATTTTGTGTGAATAAATGTGTATAGCCCAGATGGAAGTGGATGAAAAATAAGAAAGTAAAATTTCTAATTTCATGTTATTTTAAGAGTCTTGTAAAATATTTAAAATAATTTAATAATGTTTCCTTCATATTTATTTTAATTTTTATATTTACAAAATTATTTCTTCAATAAATTAGACTATTTATTCTAAGCTAATTATAACATTTTCGTCCAGCCACAATTTGTTCTCATCATTTTGCCCCTTTGCAATGTCGTATTTTACTTTATTCTCCACAAAAATGCAAAAAGATAAAGCCATTTGGAATAAATTAACCAATACTCATTAGTAAACTACCCATACATTATTTTTTACCCGAGAAACAAGTATACAGTGTTTATTCATTAGATATCCATTTTAAACTAATAAAGAAACCTTAAAAAAAATTGAAATTTAAACAAATCAATTTTCAGTAATTACTCTTAATTTAAGAGCTAGCGTCTGAATAAAAATCCTGAGGTATAGTCATATTAAATATCACTTTCAAGTTTGAATAAAATTCATTAAATATTTTAGGATCAAGACCCAGGGACATATATTGTTGACTCAATTTTTGGGGGTTTGGGGCATATTAAACGCAAAGATTCATCAAAATTTCAAGGTTGAAAATTTTCATAATTGCATTATTTTATATTTATATGAGAAAGGAAAAACAGTAATTTCCAAACAGAGATTAAAAAAAAATCAAAAGAGATAATAGATGTGGCCTTAATATTGCAGTTATAAAATAGGTGTTTATAATAAAAAGGAATATAAGTTTACTTAATAATGGTTTAAAATATTTAAAATTTACTTTGCTTTTCTTGGTTAAATATTATATTTTGTTTTGTTTTCTATTTTAAATAATAGAAGTTCTACATGTGCTTTTTTCGTTCAAGTCAAGGATTTTGTTATAAATTCATAATTTAATTTAATATTGATGGAGTTATTGAAACAAGACGTTTTATTTAACATGTAACATTAGCGTGTACTGCTAATATGACAATGTTACTACCCACCCCTAAAGAAGCTAATATTCAGAGACAATCTGCAATAGAAATACTACCCACCCCTAAAGAAGTGAATATTCATAGACATTCTGCAGTAGAAATACTACCCACCCCTAAAGAAGCTAATATTCATAGACATCCTGCAATAGAAATTCTACTCCAAAGTAATCTTGTACTCGTAGACATCCAGCATTATTAAACATCACGATCTATGTCAAATATAGATGTTCTATTCACGCACATGTCTTCAGGAGTAAAGCTGCTTGCAAGTCCAGCTTGTTCACCATGAGTGCTAAAATGGAGAGATAAGTCCAAAACACGCTTCAAATTTGTGCAGCACCCTGATGTTACAACGAAGTGAGCTTGCAATGCTCTGATTGGCCCGTGCTGTACTAAGACAAGACCAATCATGTTGTTGGACACCCGGCTGGCCTACGTGATCGAACAAGCATAGTTCTACCTCTGCGCGTCCGGTGTCTTTGAGTTGGTTTTACGGTAATGAGTCGAATGCGACGGTTGAATATCAAGACAAACAAGAACCTGGTGAATGTGATAACAAAAAGCAACAAGTAGTAGAAACAAACTGATAGAGTATGACAATGTTCAAAAATTGGATTGTGTGAGATCAATAAAATATATTAATGGCAAAATGGTCAATGGCATGCCAATATATTTGCTTTGGGGTGGAGCGGGAGGGGGTGTGCGAGCATATAATGTAAAGATATTATTTCTGTACCTACTCTTTTCTTATTTGTAATTTTAGGGGCACTAGTTAAGCCTAGTTTAAAATGTGGCATATGCATTTGACAAATCTTACTTTAGTGTTCTATATTATTTTTCAGTTGTGTTAATAATAACTTGTAAGCCAAGTTCAAGTTTGTATAGTCCTGGATAACTCAGTGGTTAGAGCATTGGTGTACTAAGTCAAAGGTCCCAGGTTCAAATCTTGTGTTCAGATGACATTTTTCAATTTAAAGAATATGAGATTTAGATGCAGCTATAGCCATAACTAACGATTATAAAATCTTGGCTATTTAATCCGTATTAGTCAAAAGTGTTCGAAATATTTAACAGTGCAATGCAAGTCTTCATTTAAGTTGTTTTTTAACTTACAAACACTGGGGCTCAATGATACAAAAGATTAATTTTTTCCAGTTTCATTTAAATCACATGAATTTTCAGTAGCTCAGCTCAGTTGATGATTGACTTGGAGAGTCAGTGCATCTAAACAATCAGTGTTTTAGTTTGGAGAGTCAGTGCATTTAAACAATCAGTGTTTTAGTTTGGAGAGACAGTGCATTTAAACAATCAGTGTTTTAATTTTAGTTTGGAGAGTCAGTGCATTTAAACAAGCAGTGTTTTAGTTTGGAGAGTCAGTGCATTTAAACAAGCAGTGTTTTAGTTTGTAGAGTCAGTGCACTTAAAGATAAATTAAAGTAAGCTATTGACAATGATGCTCCTAGCACATGGGTGGGATAGTTTGATTGGAAACTGCTTGAATATAAATTATGTATCCCTAAGCAGACAGCTTCAATGCTCAACTCAATTTTAAAGGGTGACTTGCCACCCCTCTCATCCCCCAAGACCATGGGGCTCCAGAATTTCTACATCCCTTCCAACTAACCTTGTTGTTAAAGAATATTGCACTAGTCCTCCTTAATTAATACAATTCCAGGGTTGCCACTATTTTCTTAATACAATATTTTCCGGGTTTTCCAAATGGGATACCCATTTTTACATACACTTTAAAGAGTAGTTTAGAGGAATTAAATTTCAACTATAATTAAAATGACTATTGTAAAGTCCTGCCATTGGTGTTTAAAAGAGGATTATTTGACCTTGATTGGAAAATGTATGCAGTTGTTATGCAACTTATTGTTTCAAGGAGAGAAAAAAAAGAGTAAGGGGAGAAGATATGCTTTTGAATCAGCATGCTTTTCTGTTAGTTTTTTTATTCCATACAAAGGTCAACTACTTGCAATTTATTGTTTCAAATTCAACCATATTCCAGTGTTAATTTAATGTTTTGTGAAATTTCCTGCTTTTACACTAATTTTTTTTTTTTTTGCAGACACAATTTTTTTTTTTGTGTTTCTCAGATTTTTCAAGTGTGTGGAAACTCTGTATTAAAGCTATTGGCTAATATTAAAGTTACAATTGACACTAGACAGCTCCACATTAGTGGACTTAAGAAACAAGGTATTATATATGCAATAGAACTGATTGTCAGAAACGGGAGTCAAGATTCAAATATAAGCTGGGTTTAATGAGTAATTTTCTCATTTTGATTTATCATAGTAACTTCCCACCCCTATACTTTATGTTAGGCTGTTAAAGCCTTTGTGTTAAAACATATTATATAAAAAAAATCAGACAAACTATACTAGCTGTAACATTTGTCATATACAACTAAAGGGAGCAATATTACGATTCTTATTTTATTTGTATTTTATATAAAATTTCTCAAAGAAATAATACAAGAGATAAACTTCAAAGTTTACTTACAAAAAAAGAAGAAAACTATTTATATCATGATAGTTGAGAACACATGACTAACTAATGAATTATGTAGTGTAGCTCATAACACAGCAGCTATATTTCACACAAATACAAGGTTACAAAAGAGAAATTTTCAGACATTAAGTTCTGTTTCCAGATATTCTAACAGAATGAAATTGGCACCACGGTCTTAATTGATGCAATAACATCATATGACTGATCAGAAATGTGATAAGATAAAAATTCAATGAATGAACTCTATTTTTCATTAGATAAGAATAATATATCTGGTAGGTGAGTTTGATTGAGCATGTATGAAATGGTTTACTTACTATTGATTATTAGTTTGATCAAGCATGTATGGAATGGTGTACTTACTATTGAAGTGTGTTGTTACCAGTTAAAGATGAAAAGTCACTGCACATATAATTTTTCGAGTTCTGAAAACATAATAAAAGTAGAGAACACAATTAAAATACAATAATTAATTTTCACAGCATTATCAAGTAAGGAAATAAATGAAATGATTATAGTTTTAATTAGTTTGTGCTACCTATATAAACATTTAGGTCTTTAATAAGTAGGTTAGAAAGTAAACTATGATTCATGTAGTAAGAAATTTTGAGAAATCACAAACAGTGTACAACCTGAATGAGTAAGTAGTAAGACACTATGCTTAAAAAAAAAATCACGCACATTTTTGCAGTCAATATTGATATTATTTATCAAAAATGACAGCTGTAGATCATGCAACTTCTATGAACATATACAAATTGTTTTAGTTAATTTTCTTATTGTCAAAAAAGTGTCCTCATATCAGAATCTGACTCTTAAGTGTTATTTTCTTACTGTCAAAAATTGTTCTTCCTATTAGAATCTGACTCTGTTATGTGTTAAAAAATGTCTTGGCAGAAAGCACTATGAATATTTACTAGTAAAACTTTAGGGAAACTTTTAATTTAAAGTCGTAAGGCTTGTCTTAAAATTTATCTGAGATATTCAACTCATCTTCAGTGTTCTCTCTATATTATAGTCGTACTTTAAATCTTTTAAACTTTTATTAAAATCACTCTCGAGCTTGGTGAGTGGGGAAAGGGCAATGTCCAGCTAGTTACTGGTAAATTATCCTATGATAGGTCTACTGCAAAAGTCACAAAATTTCGTGCTACACAAATTACCTCTATACATAAATAAACTAAGAGTATGAGGTTTTACTTTTTGTTCCTAAATTGGCCCAGAAAAAGTTGGAACCCTAAACACGATGTATACTAAAGATTTGTTTTTAGCTTGAAATAATTATATTTTTTTAATGATGCCTGAAACCAATTTTTCTGGGATAGTCTTCAATCTTATTTTATAAATGTATATGTCTATTTTAACATTTTGTTCATTTTTATGAGTGTAGCTTAATGCTCTGTTATTAGTTCACGAGTAATATCCATAACCCGGAAGACATCACATCTTTTTTCTGTGAAGTCAATCGCAATAATAACTTGTATATAAACACATTTTATGATACTTGATATTGAAAACATGACTTTTATTGTGTATACTAATGCATATTTGAAGGATTAGACAGTTTATACCATTTTGTGGTATTTTTTATTGTTTTCACTCTTATTGTGCATTTTCTGTCATTTTTAGAAGCATTGCATAAAAATCGTAGCACACAGTGGTTAATTTTTTAGTTCAAAAATTTATTTTCATTTAATTGGAGCAATTTATTTTTGTAATTATTAGTACAATCGGATGTGAAACAATGAGCATAACCTAATGTTTCCTGACTTTAAAGGTGACTCTTTAGAAGACATTAAAGAGGACATGTCACCAGGTGACATTCCATACTTCAAGTATGCTCCAATAACTTCCGTGTATGTAGAGCGCTGCTTCTCCATACACAAAAACATATTGGCCGATAATCGCCAATCATTCACCCTGAGAATCTGAATATGACCTTCATTGTGCATTGCAATGAAGAATAGGGTAAATCTAAAATGTACACAAATGTTTTACCTTTTTTTTATAATAGGTATATTGGTCATACAATTTTTTATTTATGTCTACTTTTGCAGGATTTCTCAGCCATTATCATAAAAGGACAAGAAGAACAAATTGGATTTTAAATGTATTATTTGATTTTTAAAAGATTTTTTTGTATTTTTGATGATGTAAAAACAAAGTTTGTAGGTAGGTTGGATCTATTTTGTTTCTAAGGGCATTTTATTATTTTTAAGAGCATTAATACACAATTTTTAAGTTCATTTTTGGGTTTTTTTTAGGGCATCAACTTCCAGGCATTGGTAATAACTAGTAGTATTATTTAACCCTTTATAAAAATGTTGGGCAGCCTTACCCTGGTTAGAATAGGTCACAAGATTATTTAATATTCCTTTTTAAAAACTGGACTTACTACCTGTTCAGGTTATATGTATTTGTACTAATTATGCTAATGAGTTAGGGATGAGGATTCTTGAGGCTAAACATTTCGGAATCAACAGTATATCTTTAAATTTCAACCACACACACACACACACTATTTGGCCCATATATACAAGGATTATTTATGGTTTAATCTCTAGAATAAGAATGAGGGGGACAGATATAAAAAATTTAACCAAATTTTCATTAAAAAAAGAATGGGGGAAGAAAACAATGCATCCTATCGAGATCTAAACCTTGTTTTTCACCTCTTCCGAAACCCAGTAGAATGTCTTAAGAAAGCAACCACCAGCGCAGGTCCTTATTTGTTTAAAGTTTATTGTTACTTTATCTTAGTAAGGTGGGGCCAAGATAAAATAAGTAGTCAACTTGACATATGTGCCAACATTGGTGTTAGTTCAGTGAGTGATGCACTTCTTAACAAACAGCGTGCAAATATCACATTAGAATTGATATGATGCTTTCATAACTCAATATTTGTTTACAGACATGACAACTTACAAGTTCATTCACATTAAAAATAAAGGTTGCGGCCTAATAAAGTACAACCTTGGAATAATTAATGTCGCATTGTAGACAATAAATGAAGACGAATCAGATTTTTCAATTTAATTTCAAAATATATATGTGTACCGTGGCATAAATGGTTGATTAAAATTTAATCAGAATTATTTAAGTAGTTTTCAAAAAAGTAAACTTGCTTCCGTTTCTTTAAATAAGAAGCCGTAATTGCTTAAATTTTAATATTCTCAAAGAAGCTGTACATGAAAGACATTTCTAAATTTTTAATGTGATTATATTCTTTAGTAATTTTTACTGTTTATTCTCTTTAGTAATGTGTTTTTCAAGAACTTAAACAAAATCTCAAGTAATCTTATTTACAAGCCATTTGTCTTATTAATAACAATTTTATCTCAATTACTTTATAAATTAATTATATTAATTTTAATCAAAACCATGCAGAGCTATTAGTCTAGTGTAGCTAGGACCATTTGGTATTGATACATTTCCCAAACAAACACTTTTTTAGATTTTGTTGGTTCGAGCCTCAGTCGAATCAAAGTTTCTTAGAATGTGGTGGGTGAGGTACCGGTGATTCAAAGTTCACTATTTCAGGCAATAATGACACTTAGCTTGTGTCAAGCGCCCCAAAAGATAATGTAATACATATGTATGAAGATAATGTAATAAATATGTATGAAGACAATACCACATGTCCACACATTTAATAGGACTATACCAATAAATGGTATGTAGATTTTATATTATTGAAATGTTAAGGAAATTAAACTCTGCTGCTTTGAATTACCCCGAGACAAACATGACAGAAGCACGTTAAAGGAATATAGTGCGCTAAAATAAAATCATATAAAAATATGACACAAACCTTAGCTTACTAAGATGAATATCAAAAAGTTACTAAGTAAACCTATGATTTTACAGGAAGCCTCCTTTCCAACACCAACATTGAATGAAAGTCACTAAATTTGGCATTTCAGAAATATGTCTTATTTGATTTATTAATAATAAGGTTTGTCTAAAAAGTTATCTTCCAATAATACTTCACATTGGTAGTTAAATAATTTATCTTTACATGACTAACTAAACGAACTAAGAATGTAAATACAATTATTGTAATTTTGTTTTCTGTCATTGTGGCAAAAGGAGTTTCTAGTTTCCAAATAACAAGCTTCCTATGAAAAGCATATGGTACTTGGTAGGTAACAAAGTGAATATTTAGTAATATTGATAAGACAATAACATGAATCATTTTTGTTTCTTTTAAGCTCAAATTTTACAACTTGACATAACTAATGTCACTTTAAAAATAATTATCCCGGTTCATTCATATGATGGAAACAGAGGATGAGTGTGCAAGACAAGAGGGATGGCTTTAAGTGTGGATATTTCAGAGACGGCGAGAAAAGGTCAGTGTTTTTTCAGCTTTTATAGCAAAACATTTTTTTGGTCAAAATAAATTAAATCTGGCTTCAGTATAAACAGAGAGATTAATTTTCTTCACATGGTGACCTCAACTGTTCCTGAATATCTGTCAAGAGTGTCCTGGGATTTAATGACAACTTTTTCTCTTAATTTAAAAAGTTTCTCATCTAATGCCTTTATGTTCATGACAGATATTCAACAATTGTTGATATTACCATGTGAAAAAAATTCAATTTTTATGTTTTTACTGAAGCAATATTTTATTGATTTTGACCAAAAAGATATTTTGCTATAAAAATTGCAAAAACATTTCCCTTATTTTATGTCCCTTGAATACACACTTTAAAGGGTTGAGCGTGCAGGACAGGGGAGTTGGCTTCAAGCAGGGATGTCAAGCTCACTGATCATAAGGGCCACATTAAAAACATAAAATACTGGAAGGACCACGCTAAAAAAATTGTCACCATATTAAGTAAAGAGAACTGATTGTAGAACCTTATTATTATATATATAAAAACAAATTTTTTTTCCCATAAATTTGAAATCTTTTATTTGCAGCCAATCTACCTACCACTGGCCAACCAGACTAAATGAAAATGATGACTTTACAAACACCGATTGTTTGTTTACATACAAGACAAACACTTATTGTTTATTTACATATTAGACAAACAATGTTACTATTTATTTGATGAACAAAATGTTCCAGCATCCACTTCTTAAACAAACGATTTTGCGTTTCAAAGTTTTTGAAGTGAACATTTTGAGAGTTACACTATTTGAAAGCGTTATTAACAAGTCGCCATTTACAAAATACAGTAAAATATATTTAAATTTGAATGGTTCAAACTATATTTATGTTGCCACTTATTTATATTTCACCTAAAACAATTATAATAAATCATATGACCCCTTGCTATAGTGGACAAACAAGACTGATTTCAATATTTTTGTTACCTCTTAACCCTGGAGTAGAAAACTACTAACAAACGTTATCTTTTCACTGTTCACTGGAGGGTCTGAAAAACTTCAAGTATCAGAAATACCTGACCAACATTGCCAAGCCCAATAAGCAATATTGTGCCAATAGCAAAGCTAAATTTTGCTAATTTCACAGAAATATTTCCAAATTTCACAATTTATTTACTAGTCCTTTCTAGCATGCCATTCTTTTAATATACCAGCTTTAAGTGTTAAAATACCACTCAATCCCTTCCATTCCATCTGTTTTGTTTAAAGCTCCATGATGCTAGCATACTCTCAATATTTACATTGGTATCATTATCTTGAGCGTTCCTTGCAATGAGATTGCTGTGCTAATGTTATTAGCTAAGTTTGTCGGATAAGCTTCAAGAGCAACATAGAAACATAGATCAGGCCGCAGTGAGTGTTGGTTCGTTATAAACTCCATGCGGCTGCACATAATCATAGATCGGGCTGCAAGTTTGACATGTCTGGCTTAGAATTTTGAGTGTATAGGACAGGGAAAGTAGTGCCTAGGTGTTGAGTGTGTAGAATTACTTGGAGCTGGCTTTGATAGGTTTGTTGTCCAAAGTTTTAGCAAGCATTTTTAAGTCATGAAAGGTAGAAATTAATTAATAAACTAGATTTAAATTGGTGTGAAAGTGCCCGACGAATCTTGTAATTTAATTTCAATACCCATGTGAAAAATATATTCCAATTTAAATTTACCAAAAATCTACACAGTTAAATAAGGTGATCTTTGTTCCACAATTGAATGATAATTTCTAAGGCACAAAAATCAAATGCTATGCGACACTAAAGAAAAAGAGGTAAGATGATATAGAGTTCTATCAAGCATTGAAGGAATTTAAGTTTGATAAGCTACATGGTCTTAATAGCATATAGACCAAATTAATACAAGATTATTAACTTATATAGAATCATCGTGAGACAAAGTGAGTGTTTAAATTCTACCTTGACTGGACGTCACACATTTTCAACCGAGCCAAACTGGGAAACACTACACTTTCAACCTAAATTGAATAAGACGAGCCGATATATGCCAGCTTATGTTCCGACATCAGGTGTTGGCCAGCACTTGTGAGGCTGTCGACTCACACAAGATTACTAATGGTAACAGTGAAACACTAATACGGATTCCCTCGAAAATGTATCTTTACCTTGAAGATTAGGCTGGTCAACACTAAGTTGTTGGGATCTACAGATTACTAATTTATAACACTAGTGTAGGCTTATTTTAAGGATGGTATAATGATTGATATTCAAAACAATGAAACACAACACACAATTATTTTTGTTAATTTCTCTTTGTTGTACTACCCATCATGGCTATTATAATGATAAACTAATGGGGTTAGAATGAAGAGGGTGTGGAATCTTAGAGGAAATATTCCAGCCTCTGTGGGAGTTTAAAACCTTTTAGAAAAAAAAATCACCCTCAGTACACATGGACAGGATTCAAATTTAGACCTCAACATCTACAGCCAACCTGACCATACTTCTACCTATGTGCCCGACGGGTAAAAAGAAAAACATGTAGGCCTAAAACGTAGCCTGTTGATTAAAAAAAACAGTTCTCGACTATCTAACATTTCAATTAAATATTGTCCACACTTGTGAAATGATGATCAGGAAGGCTTATTTCAGTCAAATGGGACTTAATTACATCCCAGGTAATTTACAAACTTGGTACTTCACTTAAGGTTTTTATTTTCCAAAGATTTTAAGAAAAAAGCTGGCATAATGACATGGTCTAAAGCGTGATTTTATTTCAATTGGTGTGGTTTCCAAAATTGTTTATAAGACAACCAAATTGTAAATTAGGCAGTTCAAAACAAGAACTAGCATAAAACATGGGTCAAACTGGGTCAAACTTGCAGTGATAGGACTAATTATTCATTAGTCATCATAGTGTGATATTCTTTATTATTGCCAGAAAATTAGAATGAAATTTTAAAAAAGGTTTTGGCACAGAAGGAATAACAAGGGGACCGATATATTATTATTTAAAAATGAAGTCAAAACATTCCATTGGCTCTGAGAAAGGAAAAAACCAGTTTAAAAGACCCTTTCAAAGTACCTACCAACCTAAAGTGGCACATACGCAGGCATGCCACGGGCGGCACATGAAAGGAAGGGGAGGTAGCCCACACACTTGAACAGCAGGTATTCACTCTGGCACATCTGCCTCCATTGAGTCTACACATAAGCTTGAGTGCCAACCTTGCAATGCATGCGGTGAAAAAATATTAAGCTCCTCCAGATCACCATTGCTCTGTGCCCTGCAAGGCGTACAATGCACATTATTTACCACACATGGATATATAATTCCATTGTGTGCTGCACGTTTGTGCACTGCTAACGTGCAGGGCATGTTAGTCTGGGCCACTTAATGCCATTCTAATCATAATAAACATCAACAATAGTTTATCATTACTCAAGGACCAAGATCAAGATGAAGTTTGAGGAAGTCCTTATGGTGAAGAAGGATATTGTAGAAAACAAGAATATTCTTATTAACGAGAAAATGGGATAGAAAAACTCTGTTCGTGTAGCTTAATATACATACACACCCTTAGCCAAGAATGAGAGAAATTTAATCCAGCCAAGGTTATAAAATAAGCAGGGTGTTACTCAGTTCATTCATGATTAGTAAACTGGGTAAACATGAAGTAGGTACCGTACGTAGCTCATTAGTTAGTTCAATTGTGATGAGAAAAATGCATCTACATATAAACTTTGTCCACTTTACTTTCCTTTTATTTTCTATAGGGGAGCTTATAGGATAGCGCCATAATGTAATATTGATCAAGATAAGTTTGATATGTTTACAATTAAAGGTATCAGAATTACCTTAAATGTTAACAGGTGAAAGGTATAGACCTTACCTTGAAATGTATCAGCCTTATCTTGAAAATTATCATGTAAAGGCTATCAGACTTACCTTGAAATGTATCAGGTGAAAGGTATTACCTAAATTTATTGATTACACAATGGTACTTTCTTATAAGCTATCCCATACTCTATGTATAGGTACCGGTTTTTACTTTGACAGATTACACTACGGCCCTATTTTATAACTTAAAGAGTCGTAGGCCACAGTGGATCCAATTAAAGTATGTTTGCTACCTTTAAAGATAGAAGGTGGGGAGAGGGGCGGGGTTGTTTTCAATTTTTCAATTAAAGAGGTGGTAGTGTTGATATTCGCTAAAGGTTATTTACACCTGGGCACACACTTGTAAATAATTCGGTATTCTTCGTATCACACTCAATTTTAAGTTGAGGCTAAGTTATATAATTATATTCCAAACTATTATATCTGATAACTATTAATAGGATGAAAATATTCTAAAAAACTTAATTTCTGTGAAATTTATCAGGCCTTATATTTACATTTTGAAACTTTTACTAGCATTATAAAATTAGCCAATAAAATAATTACAGTTTTTAAAATAAACTAATTTTTAAAAGTAATTTTTTCAAACTTTTATTCACAAACCAAAGATTCGGTACTAATATTGTTTAGATTTAACACTTTAGATTGATTTTTATTTCAACTACTTAGTCTAAGTATATATGCCTAAATAGATAACGTAGCCTATAGGAATAACATTCTTTAAACCTCTATCCTTTAGTTTCCTTAAAAGAACCCAAAAATACTCCTAAAAATAGAGACATTGAGTAGGTATTCATAAATTTTCTTGACTTCCAGCTGTTGGTGGACTTAGTTTACTTCCCAAACATGTTGAAATTTTATCTTAGCTATGGCCTCGATCTATCCTAGTGGTGGATATATTCAAGAAAATGAAATCTTTTCTATTTTGTGTCTTAGTTTATTCTTGCAATGTTTAGATCCCAATTTATCTTTTGTTCTATTTATTCTCAAAGGACTAGACAGTTTTGGTGATAGCATACTGCTTGTGATGTTAGACATAAGACATAGGTGGTCAGTGGAAAAAATAATAAATGTGCATGCACCGCAAGGTTATAAGTGACAGTGTGGCTACAAAACCTTTATTATAAAATTCCCTGACTTTACCAGGTTTTTCAGAGAACATTTAAAACAATTCCAAGCCAAAACTTTATACAGTATTTCTTGGTGAATGACATTTTGTTATTACATTAATCACATATTTTCAAAAAATCCTAAGCTATAAAGTATCGACATTCTTATAAGTTCTTGTTCATTTTCTTATTTAATTAGGTGATGTGTCCTTGTATAATTGTGTTATAAGACACTTTACAACTATCTCATGTTAATACTGTCATATCTATGCAAAGCATTTTGTAAACATCGACAAACAAAATCTTGTTTTTGTTTTAATGTTTAGGTACAAAATCAGCCAAAGGATTAAATTACCTGACTTTCCCTTATTTTCGACTAGATTCCCTGAAATTATCCTAACTTTTCCAAGTTTTTCCTGTCTGTATCCACTATGAAGTGAATTTAACAGTTGATTGTAATATTGGGGAGTCATGATTAGATCAGTGGTTTTAATTGTTCGCTGTGTCATTTTTCACTCAAATGAATTTGATTCAGTTATCAACACTGATTCTGTGAATAACTATAATGTAAAAGGTTGTGATAACGTACATGAATTAGTTTAATACAAAGTGCATGGCAGCATACTATCAGTCATGAGTCGTGGACTGTGATTGTAGATAGCTCTGAGTGGCTGATACTTTCACCAATCAACACATATAGACTCAATACACCAATAACCGGTGAAGGATGGCCCTGGATATGAGACAAACCAGGATGGCTCAGTAGTAGAATATTGGCATGCAAAGCCAAAGGCCCTGGGATTGATTCCCGTGTCCCGGTTTTCATTTTTAACTTGATTGAATTTGATTCAGCTTTCAGGAATGATGCTATTATTTGGTCAGTAAGTTGTTCACCTCTCCCTTGCTATTCAGGAATGTAAAACATAGAATATGCAAAACAATAACTTTATTGGTTGTTCTCTATTGGTGTGAAATTAGGTCTCTTAACTTACGTGACGAAAAAAAATTAAGGTGTTTGAAAACAAGGTGCTTAAGAAGATATTTGGTCCCTAAAAGGGATGAAAACACTGGGAAGTGTAGGAGGCTACATAATGATGGATTACATACCCTATACTCATCAGAAGACATTGTTCAGATAGTCGAGTCTCGTAGATTATGGTGGGAAATGCAGGGTGAATGTGAAAATCTAGAACCATGTTCAGACTTATTGACTGGCAAACCCAATGGGAAGAAACCATTGGGAAGATCTAGACACAGGTGGGAGGATAATATTAGAATATATCTTAAAGGCATAGGGTGTAATAAGATGGACTGGAATGAACTAGCTCAAAATAAGGATTGGTGGCATACTTTTGTAAGTATGTACAGCAATGAACTTTCGAGTTCCTAATGGTATGGAGTAATTTAAGTAATCATGACTATACCCAGAGATAACTGTCACATAGCAGTTTGTGATATACATGAATTAACAATACAAATACATTTTTCTTGCAGTTTAGTTTGTTCTGCATCGCAATAGCATTAAAGGTGTTGGTCTAGTAATAAATAAACCTATATTTTTCCATGGTAGTAACAAAGCAGATTTCATTTTAAAAAAAAGAGAGAAAAAGGAATATGTCTATTGTTTTAGTTTATTTCCTCTACTCGCACTACAACCCCTCACCTCCCTCTTATCCGCAGTGTAGATTTTTATATTTAACTTTACTATTTATAATACTGTACCTTAGTAGAGTGGGGATATTTTGAATACGAGAGTTAATAGTAAAGATAAATAATAGGTTTACATTGATGACATGTGCTTTCCAAATAAGATCCTCGATCCTAGGTATAGTGGCAAGGAATGGGTGAGTGCAGAAATGAAACTTCTCTATTAGGTTCTACAGGTTGGTGATTTGTTAAAAAAATATTTACTTGTAGTTGAACCTTCGAAGCAAGTTATTGACATTTTTTCTGAACTATTTGCAGAAACATTCTCATATAATATGGTATTTTAGTACCTAGAAGCTGCTAGAGAGTGTAATCAGTCCATAGTATATAAGCCATTGTTTCAGGTCACCTGTTAAAATGGCGTTGGGGTGACAAGATTGATAGTGGGTGAACATTTATTTCTAGCACCTAATTAACTGGTTCTTAAAGGTCCTTTTTTTATTTTTTTGCAGGATTTAAAGTCCTAAGAGTTAAGATTTTATCTGTCATGTTCTTTGGCATTCCATCCTAGGAACTTGAAATGAAAATATTTTCTGGTAGGCCTACTCATAAAAGTAGGCCGTGTGTTTAAACCAAACAGGTAGTGTAACGCGATGATAAAAGAAAGATGTTGGCCTACCTACATGGTAAACGTAGGCCTATTCTTTAACTTTTTATCCTAGACTTCCTGACCACAATGATGTTAGCTTTGTTTTATAAGCATCTTTAATGATGTTCTGGTGTGGTTCTAAGTTTTGTTTAGTGAGCATCAATGAATTTTATTAAAATTGTAGATAAGTGTAGGGCCGTATCCGAATAGTCAAGTACACTTGACTTGATTCAGACTCGATAAATTTACACTTTACACGCACTTGAGATTGAAAACTGCAACAGACTTTTCGAATGGCAAATTAGCCTTTACATGCCCTTGAGTCCGCAGTGCTGCTTTCTACCCGTGATCTTAGGAACTATTTTAAACACCATCTATCAGCAGGGAATGAAAATGAATACAACGTTTTAATATCCATTCCCGCCACAAGATTGTTTTGAATTTAGTTAGTAAACACATTATAGTATTTGAAAATCGAATATGCACTTATTAGCAAAAGCTACTTACAGATTTTTGGCTGCTTCTTTTCACTGGACATTTCCAACACAAAAACACAACAAAAAAAGCAGTACCGGTTTAGTTAAAATACTTTATCAGAGATAACAAATAACACATCACAGATCACAGATCACATTACTCTAGCAGACGAAAAATTAAACAGTTGCCAGTCAAACTCCGCATCGACGGCGTGTCAAGGGTAACTTGCCGTCACCCTTGGTCTCAAGGGCTTGTGCAGGGTACATCGGCTCACTTTGTGACTATTCAAATGGTTATTCACTGGTTGTTCACTCGATCACGTGATTGTCAATGCAACTATCGAGTGAGCGTCAAGGGTCGACGACACGTGAAGTAGACTATTTGGATACAGCCTAGATTTGTGTGAACAGTAGGTATTTGCTGGATGCTTAATATAATATATATATTACCTTGTAATATTTAATCCTATTTCCTACCCTTACAGTAGATTATTTAAATGACCGATTAATTTTTAATTAATGTCCTAGTTTATTTATACCTCTTTGGGCTTATTTGATGTAAACAAAGTCTGCAGCAAGGTTTCAAAATTAGATGTTTTAGGAATGTTATGTAAGGGATCGTCATTATTTTATTTATTTTCAAGCATCCACCAACTTTGTGTTCAATTCCTCTACTATATCTATATATTAATAAATAAAATCATATATTACAAATGCATGAAAAGGGGTGTAACTAGACAGCTAAAATAACTAAGGTCTATGATATTAGAACAACTTTTGTGGCTTTTTGCACTCGGGAGTGCAATGGAACTTTCAGTTTAGCAAAAATATTTTTAAAAAAGGCTGATGCTTCAAAATGTTTGATTCATTCCTGCGAGGAACTTTTCCTAATAGCTCAAGTTCAGTTTAATTAAACCTTTATTGGGCCTAAAATACTCTATTATTTAAGATTAGACCCAGTCCAAAACAAAAACATATCTAAGACTATAGCTTTCCATTCCAAGCTTAGAAAGTGTATAACCCTAAAATAAAGTAGATTAAGATATTCGAATTATGATCTTAATTAGTTAAACGTCAAAGCGTTTAGTATATAAACATAATTTAATGAATACTGACATTTAACATTCCATCAGTAGGCTAATGAGGCTATAGCAGACAATCATTTTCAAACAAAAACATAATTACCAAAAACACACCTAAAATAAAACTATTACAGGTGATAAATATATTAATGGACACTAACCTTTACGTATTTCACTAAAATTTTGAGCTTGTTCAAACAAAACGAAACAATGAATAAAATTGTGACAGTACATCAAGTACTGACGAATCATAAAGCAGTTACTAAGATGGCGAAGCCTTCCGGTTTCATTTAATGTTAACTGCAACCCGTGACTAAATATTTCTTAAATATAACCACAACATAAAGTTTTTAGTCTATAAATCAAAGTAGGATTATTTAAACAAATATGTTTTAATTTGTTTGGTTGTGTTTGAACCTGAAGCTTTGAGTTTACCGGTGTGGTGTCATATTAGGCCTGCAAACAGATTCAGTATCATCCAATCATTAACGTGGAGGGAAAAACAAAGTAATTTACACAAAGTAGAAGATTCGATATTTTCGTTTCAACCATAGATATGGAAAAGGTTTCAACTTTACATCAAGTTATTTTTATTTGGTTTCTACATTAAACGGGAAATAAAATATGAGATCAATATTAATCTGGGCCAATAGTTTTTAGAGTAGAGAGTTTGGTTAGTCTTGCTTAGCTGTTATTTACTTGAATAGGTCATAGTTTATAATAAAATAGTGGTGACCTCATTGAGTATTTTGAAAGATCAGAGGCCAACACACAAAAATCATAATCTTAAATAAATAATAGGGGATGTAGAGTTTGGAGTTGAGATAATTTAGGGGTCTTAGTACTACACACATTTTAGTTTTGAAAATAAATATTTTTACGAAACTAACATTGCCAAACAACGTTATTAACAACATTTGAGAAATAAAAGGAAAATGCATTTTTAAAAATTAATAAGATTTAATTTTAAATCTATAAATTAAAAACTTAACCTACTGTACCTATTTCACAGGGTGTTGTATTATTCAGACATATTCCTTAGCATTTCCTGGAACACTGTACAGGCATAGCCTACCCATCCCAATTTTTATTTACATTTAATTTTCTTTGACATAGACGGTAAGGTTAGGTTAGGTTAGGTTGGGCTAGTTTGTAATTATTCATAACATATAAACAATTCTTTTTACACTTAAACATATATTTTATTTAATAATTCTAGTTTGTTTAAAATAATTTATATGTTACGAATTACTAACTAATCTAACCTAACCTTCCATGTCCGAGAAAATTAAATATTGATTAAAGTTGGAATGGGTAGTCTATATAGGCTACACTTATTTAGAGTAGGCCCTAGTTCTTTTAATGCAAAGTTGTTATGGTGTAAAATGTGTAAATAATGGGTAGATAACTGACATGGCATGAATAGTCTATAGTAGCAGTTTTTTAATCTGTTCAAAATTAATTAACTATTTTATGATCAAAGCAAAATATTTTGGTGTCTTTGCTATTTATGTGTTAAATATAATGTATAACATTGTCTGGTATTATTTTTGTGAAAATATTATTTTCAAATATACCTAGGCCAAATTGTTAGCTTTCTAGACCTTCATTTAAGTTTATGATGTAAATTAAACTAACCCCAAGGATTATTATTATTATTGACATTTCACATGCTTGGGGATATTTAAAACTCTGTATGTTGTTTGTTTTATAGGCCTGCAAGTATCTAATTTTTTTAAATAGTCCTAGGCCCTACATGTTTTTGTTGGGGGTGGGGGATTTTCAATCCCAAGTATCTATTGGAGATGATTTTCTGTCATTTATACTACCCTTAATACACCAGAATATTTATAAAATACATTTTGTAAGTTTAACTTTAAGTATGCCTACTTCAGTTGAAACAAGTTTTTTTTCATTTTCAATTATAATGACAAGCCCAGAAAATCTTATGATATTGAATTGAATGACTTGTAGCTTACGTTTTGTCATACTAATAAATGACCAATTTTATTATTTACAAAGTTGAACACTAAATAAAAAATATATATAGGTCCTATTTATTCTAATTTTAATGATGTTTGATTGTTAATATTGTATCAGACAATAAAAATTATAAAATAAATTGTATACCGCCTTGAATTGTGTTGTGAAGGTAGTTTAAGAACATAAAAAAAAATAGTGTTGACAAACTGTAACTATTTCCAATTTTTGTAGGAAGAACCATATCTGATTGCCAGAAAAGTTATTAAAACTACTTTCACTTATTCATACGTCAAGTGATGTGATCTGCAGCTGTCACTTTTGATATTAGCAATTGCCTACCTAAAAATAATATTAATAATACATGGTAAAATGTTAGCATCGTTGATTGCAAACAAATATGTTTGTATTTTCTAAAAGGTCCTTCCTACCAAAATCCTTCTATATCAATATTTCATTAGCATTGACAAGTGTCAAAACTGACAGCCATAGAACATGATTTGTTATAAGTTATGAATATATTAAATGAATTCTAGTAACTTTTATAACTATCAGATACCATCTTATAACAATCCAGTTATGAGTTTGATCCTGTATGTTTATAAAAAAAAAATTATATGTTCAGGACAGTTTTATGTTTGAAAAATGGTATAACTTTTAACCACTTTTGAGATGATAATTATCATAGTAATTATAAACTAATACTAAATCTTAATCTAACATGGTTATTTGTATTGATTGGCAGATGAATGCCAGGAAAGTTTTAACGCTTGCTATAATACGCGATGGTGGAAATGTTCTACTAGGAATGAAAAAACGAGGATTTGGAAAAGGAAAATGGAATGGGTTTGGCGGGAAAGTGGAACTTGGAGAAACTATCCATCAAGCTGCTGTGAGGTGAGAACCATTAGGAACTATTGCAGAATATAATGCTTAAGTGCTCCAAATTTAGAGCCTAATTTAAGGGGCCAGTTTCACAATTTTTACAAAACATGTGATTTGTAAATTTTCTTTGTAAATTGTAAAGTTTGGTTTCACAATCTATCAAAGTTTACAATTAAAATTTACTAGTTTACAAGACTTTTTTCTATCACTTTACAAGCATTTGGTTTCACAGTTTTGGAATGATTTTTCACGTTTTTTAAAATTTACTAGTAGGCCTCCTAAAGTTGACTTAATTTCTACCAATATTAAAAATTGGTAAACGGTTTTGGTTAGTGCAGCATATAATAAGTATCGAAAATAATTTATCCATAACAATGTTTAGTAATAGGCCTAGTTCATGTAAATTAGATGAAGAAAATTTTGAGCAGAATCTCTGCAGACAGAAGTTATCTAGAGCCAGGACCAATAATTATAAATTCACATCACATTATGAATATAATGAAAGATTTTGAATGCATTTCCTAGAGGTGGAGTCACTTTTGCAAGATATAGGACATCAAATACAACATCCTACTGGGAAAAGTACAGCTACAACACCTAAACAACAATTTTTTTATAATGTTACATTGGTTAGGAAGTGAGTGACATTATCATGCTTTGGAGGATATGCATGGTGTGTCGAAGGCATCTGTGTGCACAAGTGTCCATAGAGTAGTTATTTCCATTAATATGATCAAATTCAGGGAAGTAATAAAATAGCCAGATAATGCAGTGAACATCTCGCAAGATTTTTATGCTGTTGGTGGTTCTCCTATTGTTTATGGAACAATGGATGGGATATTGATTAATGTTGATGTGCCAAATGATAATGAAGCTAGTTTCATCAACAGACATGTTAACCATTAACTAAACCGCATGTTGGGATATGTGGACCAAATGTTTCTTTTTTACTATCAGTACGGGGTATCCAGGAAGTGTCCATGACACATGTGTCCTTAGAAACAGTACTCTAGCCAGAAGAATGGAAAATGGTTGGAGACCATTTCCGCAGGTAATCCTTTTGGGTGATAGTGGTTAACAACGCCTCTCCATAGGAATCCGATAGGTGAAGGACAAGCACAATTCAACCACAAACACAAGAGTACAAGGAGACTTATTGAAAATTCTTTCATAATTTTGAGAGAAAATTTCCCTTGTATGAATCATTTACGGCTGAATCCAGTTTTTGCTGTGAGTGTTGTAAAATGCTGTGCAACACTATGTAATATCTCTCCAACTCCAGAAGACTTGGAATGGGACTTTCCTGATGAAGTAGCTGACCACGAAGCTGAAAATGAGTAAGAGGAACAGCAAAATGGCGAGGTCAATGCACAACATTGCCTTCAGGATCTGATTAACTTCTTTGCTGTGAAAGGTTAAAGAAATGAAAAATAAAAATTAGCATCACTATGTTTATTTATTAGTTCTCATATATTTTTTCTGACACTTACTTAGCTAATACCTAGTATGGTATCTATCCATTATTCTGTAAACAAGTTCTAGAAAACATTAAATCTTATTTATAATAGTTGAATCACCATCTTTTACAATTACTTGTGATGATTCTCTTTCATTTTAACTACATACTGGATGTGTACACTTTTCAGTGTGTCTATTTATAACCTTGTCTTCTCTTGTATTCTATTTGCAGCTCCAACTTCTGTTTTGTTAAAGCTCTTATTTCTTTAAGATCACATTCGTTAGTAGAGATGGCTGGCATATCTAAAATTTTAAGGATAACAATTACATTAGTTGTTACCTGCTTAAATGGATTGATTAGCAAGTAAAATTACTTTAGGATTCAACGCAGCGATGTTCAAACATTTTTTGTATAAAATTGTACAATTCAACAGCATATACATGACAATATTAGGCCGAGGAGTTGTGTTTGTACTAGGTCTAGGAGTTGTGTAAGCAAGGTAGTTCAACAGTATGAGAATTAAAATATCAATATATTATATTAATTACTGATGACCTGGTGGTCTAGGGGTAAGGTGTCAGATTTCTGTGCTTAGGGTTCGGGGTTCAATCCTTGGTCCGGGCACAGATTTATCTGATTGCCAAAACCTCTGACAAGACGTGTATTAATCACAACTTGTGGATGTGTGGAATGCCAAGACTCCACCGTGGTTTGGATTCCATGTTAAACTGTAGTTCCTCCATTTAATCTCACAATCACCCTACTATTGCACATTAGCGTAAGTGCGTATAACTCGAACGGGCAGTAAGACGCGATGCTAATAATAATAATAATAATAATAGTAATAATAATAATAACTTCTACTTCTCGTTTAACCTTGTTTGACTTTGTGAGTTTTAGAAGCAATTATCTTAGAAGTTGTAGTGAGTGATTTCATTGAATGTAATTTCTTCGACAGGTAGAATAGTGCTGCTTTCATTCATCTTTTCTGCTACCTCCCACGTTTCTTGTATTGCCAATTCATGGACCTTTTACTAGAATCTTTTTCAATTATATCTAAGTCCATCTCATACACTACATTAATTTTAATCTACAATCTGCCCTCTGAACCTATTCATTATCAACTTAGTCCTGAAAAAAAATGAATGATTGAAATAACTTTAAGAACAGAATATACTTGCACATTTTCTTACCAAGAGAATCTTTCAGTACTGTTTAAAAATTTTTTTAAAAATTGCCTGACCCTTAATGGGTGTCAAGTGAAATGTTGGTGTATTGTTAACCTTAGCTTACTAATTTCATTTAATAGGGCTTGATGTAAGTTGGGATGAAATGCAAAGCAAAAAGTAATTAAATTAAAAATAAATGTGGGACTTGGTTACAAAGACTCAATATCTAAAGTGACATCATCAAGGGTCTGAAGCTGCATCAGCTTTGATTTTTGATTTTTTTTAAGGAGTAACGTGTTCCACTAGAATTAATAACTTATAATGGCAGGACAAACAATATTCGTAATGAATTGAGTGAGGCATTGTCAATGATTCTTAATGAAAGTATTAATGGTAGTTTTTCAAAAGAATGTTTAGAAATGTAACGGTGAAAGTGGTTAGAGCTCTGGCTTCTTTTCCATGAGGTCTCTGGTTCGATACCTGTACAAGGCCTGGCATCTTTTGTGTTATAATTTCCATCATTTCATCTTACACGCACAAGTACGGGGATGTATTACATCTAAAAAAAATATGACTTTTTAATAAAGGATTAAGTAAAGCTAACAGCTATATAAAATGGCTTAATTGACGAAAAATTATTCTTGTTTTTTACTTTACTGTAATTGTACCCTAAAGTAATAGTTCTCACAAATTATTGCTGGTAATTACTTCTACATTCCCACTCACTATTTTCAGATTTGAGGCCAAACTTTGAGATGAAAACAAATGTACTTCAAGATCAAAGGTTATAAAAATAGTATGCTATAGATTGTATATGAACAGTTTTAAAACTAACCATTGTGCTCTTTCTTACATTCGGCCATAATGGATTCCTTGTGTAAGCCAAGTCCTTATCATTCTTTAATAAACCTATTGATTGACCAAGGTTATTCTGAACTTCTTTATAATTTTGGTTTTTGGAAATTTTATCTAACTTGTCTGGAAAAGCTCAAAAGAGTTTATCTTTTTCATCTCTAATTTTTTTTGTAGCATAATTAGTCTTTTCTCATTTATTATTTTATAAGGATCCATTATCACCTCACTTACATGAAATGCTATTTCTATAATTCCTGTAAACTTTAGTCAGGTGATTGGTAGAATGTGCCAATCTTTTAAAGTAAACTGAAAATAATTGTGCAATAGGCCACACTGTGGCAGGTCGGCAACATACATCACCGACCGCGCAACCAACACGTGCCAGGAGCATGCTGGGGCCGACCCAATACTCATACCTGACTCCCATGGACTACTTTTTATGAGGAAATGTAAAATCACTGGTTTATGAAATTTTCTGTGGGATTTGCTGTGGTCAACACAGAAGACTTAGTCGCACATGTTCTAGTGGCTTGTGTGATGGTGCCAAGAATGTTTGAACAGATCCAAGCAAAGATGGTTTGCCATTGAAATAGGTGTGTTAAATGTGTTGGACATAAGTTCGAACAACTGTTGCAATCATTATGTGCTGGTGTACATGGAAGGTTGTGTGCATCTGTTTCAGATTTCAGTTAAACATTAATTGTTCATTACACATGAACAGCATATCAATTCCATGAGCTTGTTGTGCTTTGCTGCGATTACTGATGCGTGTTGCCGACATACCCCTGTGGCTTCTCTCATATTTTTGTGGGTATAAAGGGTTTCCGCCACCAGGTTGCTAACATCAATCTATTCCTTTTGTAGCCCCCTACTACCTCTCTGTATCTTAGGTTAATTTGTTTCTTCTATTTTAGCATGAGTAAATATTTTCACTTACTAAATTTTAGTTTCGCAAAAACTTCAAACCTGTTCAAAATAACCTCAAGAAACAGTACTTTGAACATGTTGGAACACATCACACTTCAGTTATATATTGAATATCTTATTTTTGCACTTGTAATTAAGTGGCAAGGTGCAGAGCACTCAATTACAAACATTTCACATCATAAGTTGTATTTTTTCATAATCTTAAGTGCTTTTGCCAATTTTTGTGTGTAATGAAACAAGTAATTGGTCATTTACAAACTGCAAAGACTTTTTTTTTATCTTACTTTGCTTGTTTTAAAATACTCTCTATACATTTATGAAATTTCCTTGGTTATTATAAAATGCCCAAATTGAACATAATGAAAAATTTCTTTAAATCTATTGCATAACCTTTACAATCAATAATTTGATCATTCTTTTTACCCCTTCACCCCCGCTCATCCAAAATATCCATTTTTATGCATGGTAATATCAACGTTTTGTAGGGGTTTTTTTTAGTCAATTTGATAAGATTTTCATATCTTAAAAAATCTCCTATGATAATTTTAACAATCACTAATCCATCCTTAGTAGAAAAGACGAGCAGGATTGATGTTAAGGGAATTCAAGACCGTTCACATGTAGTATGGGTAATCACACATTAAAAACATTCCCACAGTACTTCTAGTTAGGGTTAAAATAGCAGCTTCCATGATTAAAAAAAAGTATGCTACACTAAAAATGGGAAAATGCTATTTTCATATTCACACTAATAATTGAAATAATAACAACAAAGTATAGGGAGAGTAGAAAACCACCCGCATTACAACTAACTGGGATTCAAACTCTAATCTTTCCATCACTGGCAAACCAGGACAAACAAGGTTGATTAAAACGGGTAGTTAATTTAGTTAATTCACACAGGCATTTAAATTATATAGGTAGTTCACTAATTTGTGACGTACAATTTAAAACTGTTTCTAAGTTCCTCTCACAACACAAGTTATAGACCTGTCGTTTAGGGGATAGAGATTGTGGTAAGACTTGACTGATTTACACGAGAACTTATTTTTATTCCTCCTGGTCTAATGATATGCAAAAATAATATAAATACTTGTGTAATATATATATATATTTGATAAAATCAAATACCCATTACTAACTCAGATATGATTTTTACTATTCCATTAAGGAAAATGTGTGTAAATTGTTTTGTAGAATACCTTTGAATTATTTCAAAAGTCATGAACGACAGAAATATGCCTGACTGCATCATTTAATTTACTATATCAGATATTTTTATATGTTGTGTCTTACTATCCTTGTGGGCTATTTATATATTTACACTAATAGTGAAGTGATGAGAAAGGTAGAATTAAATATGAGTACATGTTTTTCTAATGTCAATTAATATGAATTATTATTTAATATTTGATATAAGTAACAAGAAAATTTTCTCAAATAAAAGAAAGTGATCATTTATAATCTCTCAAAATATTGTTAGTGTCCTGTCCTAATTTTAATTTTTTGCCATTCTATCTCTTAGTTTCAAATTTGATGGCATATGTTTATTTCAGAGAATTGCAAGAAGAGTGTGGTTTGCATGTAGATGAAATGGACCGAGTTGGATTGTTAGAGTTCCAGTTTGAGGGTGACCCAGTCTTGTTAGAAGTGCATGTATTTACTACGACCAACTTCAAGGGAGAACCTGTTGAGACCGATGGTAAGGAAAGAGAGATGGATCTAAAAATAATTTTTATTTCATTTTGACAGTTTATTAATAATTTTTTTAAAGTATTACCCTATAGTTAATTGAAATTGAACATTTTATTTATAAAACATATGCATCTTAAAAACAATAGGAGTGCATTTATCAGAATCGAAGAAGTGGTTGGGGTCAGATCTCAGCCAAGTGCACTTGCACTGGGTTTTGTTGTTCACATATAATTTTGCCGTCCTCTCCGCCAATGTAGGTGCATCTCTTCTAAGCTGACCACATCACATTCTTAAAATAAAGTTATTTAAAACTAAAGTTCTTCGAATAGAATATTCAAATTTTTAAGCCAAGATTTAAATCAATACACCAGCTCAAGTTAAAGATGTCAAAATTCTCAGCTTCTTGTAATAAGGCTTTCATATTTATTGGTCTTGTATCGTGTCTGGAAGTGAATGAGTCAATGTTTACTCTTCTTTCTACTTATCTAGTTGTTCGTGAATTGGTCAGTTGAATTGAAGAACCCAACAAAGAGGGTAGCGGTTAAATGTCTAGTCAATGGAATGTTGTTGAGTAAGCACCAGCCACCAATAGCTTAGTTCGAGAGTATATCAAATCATATATGTGTATAACCTGAAGAGCTAGTAAGATGCAGTGATAAAAAGTGTATCAAGTACAGTTTAGTGCTAAACTGTATTATGTACACTCTATTTACCCTGAAGTGTAGCAAGCCTGCCTTAAGGGATTACATTATGGGGTGTAGAGCATCCACAGTAGAAGAGGTGGTACCTGACAGCTAGGGAAAGTTACCAAACTAAAATAATCTGCAAGATCATATGTTGAATTGTTGTTACTTTTGGTAGTCAAAACATTCACACAAACAAATAATTTGTTTTAAATTATTAATCTTTTTTACTTTATTGATACACAAACTTATGAAAATAATATTTTGTATGATTTTATTTCTAAGGTATAAAAACATTTATTTATTTTGATGGCCATTTATAATAAGATACAAGTGTGAATGTAATACTTTTTAATTTATTATTTAGAGTACTATAATATCTCTTGTTGCTACACCTGCAAAATAAAAAGTGTGATATTTTATTAATATATTTTGTTATTTCAATAAGTTATGAAAACACCAATTATACAGTAATCCTTAGGGAAGTATTATTAGACTCGTTTGATAAAACTTTTTATTGAAAATATATATTTAATAAGTAAATAATTATTTTCAAATAGATTGACATGAGATAACTATCTCTCTTTGTGATATTGTCAAGTTCAGAATCAATCAAACAGATGCACTCCAGATATAAAAGAATTTAAGGTTGTTTGTAACTAATTTTTCACATCCAGCTCTTATTTCAAGAATATTGTTTTAAAATAATTATACTTTAGGAATATAAAATTGAATCATAAAAGAAATTTAAATTATAACAAGTGTATTTAAAGGTTAATCCAACTCAAAATTAATAATTTTCATGGGTCCATATCATCCATGGCAGAGCGCTTGGAAAGATGCATGATATTTCACTTGCTCTCGGCCGAGTGGTTCTTATACGCCAATTATGTTGATTAGTTTGAAACTCTTCAGCCGAGAGTGAGCGAAACATCCTATATAACTATATTTGGTCCAAAAGGGATGAGGCTACTAGGAAGTGGAGGAGGTTACATAATGATGATTTATATACCCTTTACCCATCTACATTGTTAGGATAATCAAGTCTCGTAGATTATGATGGGCAGGACATGCAGCATGAATGGAAGAATCTAGAACCATGTTCAGAGTACCAGTATCGACTGGCAAACCCAATGGAAAGAGACCATTGAGAAGACCGAGATGCAGATGGGAGGATAACATTAGAATGAACCTTAAAGAGAGAGAGTGTAACAAGGTGGACTGGATAGAAGTATCTTAAAATGGGAAAAGGTGGCTTACTTTTGAAGTGTGGCAATAAACTTTCCAGTTCCTAATTCCATATAGCTAGTAACTCGATATTTTATTTCTTTTAAAAACAAGCTATTTTAGTTTTCAAAACATAATTTATGGTATTTTCATTGTAAAACTATTAATATACTAGCATTTCAAAGATAATTTTCTAATTTGTAATAAATAATGAGGTTGTAAAAGATATTTATTGAATTCAATCTCAATTTAACTTGACATTTGAGAGCGGAGAAGCACGACTTGAATGAAAATACTTGGCTTGCGGACCTTTATTAATAACCCCAATTTTAAACTTACAAATAAAAAACATTTAATTTGCATCTTAATCATGGATTGTTTCTCAGTCAGGGTAATGTGTAAGTTGATATGTTTAACCACCACTACTAAAATTAAAGTACCATTCAATTTTAAGCTTAAAAATAAATTAGCTAATGTTGCCCGTATGACGTAGAATAAAGACTAGTCGACCAATATTGTTGGGGAAAGTACTACTTTTTTTTCACTTTTACTAAAAAATATTGTGTTGAGCTTGACTGCCGAGGACGGGGATATCGAGGTTCGAATCTCTGTCGGGTGAACTGGGGGTGATTTTTCCTAAATGGTTTTCTGTTCTTTCTCCACGCAAATGCGGGTTCACTTCCTCTATATTAAACCTTCCCAATTCCTAACCCATTATCGTAATTAGTACTTAAGCGTATAACCCGAACGGGTAGTAAGACGTGGTGCTAAAGGAAAAAAAAATACTAAAAATAATTAGTTCTCCCACTGTCCCCTAGAGTCAATTATGTAACTCAAGTGGTGTATCAAGTTTGTTGGTGTGAAAATATCAGGTGACAAATATAATACAAAATTCAATAAATTGAGGTTTAAAAAAATCCCATATGTTAAGACATTTTTTAAAAATAAGTTTCATGTGTGTTGAAACAAAACATGTTAAGTTGTGCTCATCCTCAAGACTTACAATAATAATACTAGCCCAAGCTCAGTGTATCATACACTCACCCATATTATGTGTGTGATGTTTAGCAGTTGTTAACAAAGATTCATCAGATAGAACATTTTTATTCTAAGAGAAAAGTGACTCATATTTTAATTTAATTTAATTCTAAAATATTAAATTTACACTGAAAGAATCTACCAGACACTTTTCTTTGGCCAAATGTTATTAACTTTTAAGCCCATATCAAAAAATACTCATTTCTGATAATTATTTTTGATACGCATTCAAAAATAAATATATAAGTTATATAATGAAAAAATATAGTGTTTGCATAAGATGAAATACAAACATTTCTATTCGTTAGTCACCCGAATATTCCAATTTTCCTGATCATTTACCAAATGTATTGATATTTCTTTGACCATCACATTTCTTAAAAATGAGGTAACTGTAGTGTCTCACTGAAGTATCTCTATCTATTTTTCAGAAATGTTGCCTAAATGGTTTCCTATAGACCATATTCCTTTTGACAAGATGTGGCTAGATGATCGAATTTGGTTTCCCTTACTACTTCAACAGCAAAAATTCCAAGGATTTTTTTTATTTCAAGGACATGACACTATACTCAGTCATACTTTGTCACTAGTTGAAAACTTTCCAGGTATGGAATAAGACTGACTACTAGGTACCAACACTCAAAGGAAATGATTAGAAATTATATATTCATGAAAAATTGTCAAAATTTCTAAAACTAGTCAATTGCCTTAATTATTTCCATTATTCCTATTTACATTGGAATAGTTAAGAGGATTTTTTTAATTTAAATGGCAGATTATTCATACAAATATCAAAAAAGTTGTAATGGTACCTTATATGGTATGAAGTCCAAAGTCAACTTTTTAATATTAATGCTAAGAATAAGGTATTTAATTTTTTTGTGAATATATAATTAAATTAACTGTAAGCGCATAAAAATTGTTATATTTTCATACATAATCCGAGAGAGTTGGTAGCTGTGAGACTAAATGTTTCTAGACTAAATTTTGAGTTGTATTAATCATATTTTTTTAAATATTTCAAACCTTTATTTTAACTATAAATCTTGAGACTGAATCTTATAAAACATGTTAAATGTAAAGGCATTGCATTAGTATAGTTCTTTTTCTCCAATCCTGATTTTATTTGAAACATTAAATCATTGATTTACATTGAGAATAATATTTTGCTGAAATATGAATTCACATTCATTTGGTCTGGAGTGTTGTGTTTGTCTTAGATTAAAAATACTCTAAAAAAATTCTGATTAAAAATTTAACTTATTTTTCTTCAAATTTTATATCTGAAATTTTAAATATTCATTATGATGCAAATACCCTGTCTTTATAATTTATTATTATATGCTCTTTATTTGGATTATTATTTTATATGCTCTGTAAGTCATGTTACAAAAAAGCATTGTATCAAAACAAATCCAAGGAAAAGTTGTCGGTTTTCTTACTAGAAAATTTCTATTTATCAGAAGAGTTCCCATTTTTAAGACACTGTAAAAAATAATATGATGTTGGTGTTCAGAATATGATTTGACTTTGATAGTGAAATATTTGCAACCTAATGTTTCTGGAAATGGGTAGCATTAAGCAACTTTATGAAAGAGCACTTTGGAATAATTTAATATAAGTATTAAATAATGTTGATCAGATCACATTTGCAGTATTCAGGGTTGTGACTACACTTTAGCTTTGAAACTCCCTGGCATTTCCAGTTGACACCTGTCTTCTTTGTTCATCAAAAAAATAACATATTAACCAAAACATATTTATTTTTCCCACATCAGCACAGTAATTAATATTAAATTTATTTAGAATTGTTTTTGTTCCATGTAGTAGTATTAGCAATATATTGTCCGAAACCTTAGCTTTGTCAGTAGTTTGTCTGTCTATTGAGCTAAGGGTCCCTGATTCAATTACCGCCATGGCCGAAAAACTTAACATTGGTGAAATGTGGGTACAGTGATAAATTAATAGCTGAGGACTGGATGTTGTGCCTGTCTTAGTCTTAAGTTAGATTATGAGCCATATGAAGCTACGACAAGCCTAGCAAGCCAATAGTGGAAAGTATGTTACTTGAATAAAAAATTGACCCAGGCCATAGGCTGGAAACCGTAATGAATGTAAAAGTAAAACTACTAGCAATATTACTTATATTGCATTGGCTTAATATTTTCTAACGTGTATATTAATAGTAATGCTGAAAAGGTGTTGTGTGCTTAGCGTCCAAAAGGTATACAGGTACTCCTCACTTAATGACCGAGTTCCGTTCCTACAAATTGGTCACAAAGGGAGAAACTTGACTGGCAAGGAAGGTGGCTGCGTTATCTGATAGCTTGTGATCTTAATTAAAAAAACCTCACACATTTGTAGCCGACAATTTCTGCACTTCCATTATAGACTCTTCCTTAAAATATGAGTGAAGAATGACCCTGGGCACGGTATGATTTCTGGATAGCTCAGTGGTTAGAACATTGGTGTACTAAGCCAAAGGTCCCGGGTTCGATTCCTGTGCCCAGGTGTCATTTTTCAATTTTCAGAATATGATAACTATATATACATTTTAAACCAAATAATTCAAATTTATCAAACAAAATTTAGATTTCAAAAATAAATTATTTGTAAACTACCCTGAAATTATTTATTATTTGTAAAAATAAAAATGTACTCTTAGTTAACATGAAAAATTATTCCTGGATTCCCATTTTGAATTCAATTTTCAAGGTTATTTTTTTTAAAAAAATCAAACTTTCTATGGTTGTAAGTAAACTATGCTTAAATTAATTTAATTTATATAAATAAACATTATTATTGATAATGTAAAATATTCCCTCTTTACCTATTTTAACTAAATTGCTCAAGTAATTTTTTTTAAATACTAAAACAAATTTCATCAACAGTAAACCATCCCTTAATATGTCATGTTCATGTCAAACACTCCCCAAATATACATTTTAAGCAAAATTGTTATGATCATTTTTAAATAATTCTAATTTTCAAAAATCACTCATCATTAAACAACCATTTATATCGAATTTTTGCCCGAAACCAAGTAATCAGTGTTATTTGTCATGTCAAACATTGCCAAAATATATATTTGGAACCAAATTGTTTATCATTTTTTTTAATACATTAAGTTTTTGAAAAATAAGTCACCAGTCACTCATAAATAAATTTTCCCCAAAAAATAAGTAATTTATACACTATTTTTCATGTCAAACACACTCAAGATACCCATTCGGAACCAAATCATTAAATCCATATGCAGAATAAATTTTGAAAAATCAGTCATCAGTAAATTACCCATAAATGAGTTGTTAATCCCCAAAAAATATAGGCCTACATTGTTATGTCATACCATACAATTTCCAGATATATTTTTGAACAAAATAGTTATTTTTTAACTAGTTCAAATTTTAAAAATTCCCCATCAGTAAACTACTCTTTGATTAATTTTTTCCCAAAAACCAACTTTATAGTGCTATTTGTCATGCGAGTAAAAAATCCTAGATATGCAATTTTTTTTAAATTGTCAGAGCATTTTCAAATTTTCTAAAAAATTTGGAAGTCAAAAGAAATCACTCGTCAGTAAATTACCCCTAGAAAAAAAGTAGTGTGTGATAGCCCTATAAAATCTAAATATCAATTTTGAACAAAATTTATCACACCATTTTGGATCTGTGGCTAGGAACAGACAGAATTGTAAAATCCACTATTTTGGTTCATGTTCACATGAAACGTAAAGATTTATCATAATCTCGAGATCAATTTTTTTCACGACCACAATATTATTATTATTATTATTATTATTATTATTAGCACCGCGTCTTACTACCCGTTCGGGTTATATGCACTTACGCTAATGTGCAATGGTAGGGTGATTGTGAGATGGAATGGAGGACCTACAGTTTAACGTGGAATCCGAACCACGGTGGAGGCCTGGCATTCCTCACATTCACAAGTTGTGATTAATACACATCTTGTCAGAGGTGAAGGAAGGGTTTGGTATTCAGATAAATCTGTGCCAGGACCGAGGATTGAACCCCGGACCCTCAGCACAGAAGTCTGACTCCTTACCCCTAGACCACCAGGTCACCCACGACCACAATACTTTCTCTTGCTACAAGGAAGTAAAAATGTGTTTATGAAAATACTACTTTCCGAAGTGTTAGGAAAAGTTTCTGTTGAGCACCGATACATTTACATGGTGTGCAGGGCTCCAAATCTTCAGCAACCAAACTTAATACCATATCGAACTGATCAAAGTTGAGTCTGCACAATTTTCTAAACAGGTCTTCATTTCATTTAAAGTGCCTTTACATCTTTATTTTGAAACACCCTTCTCGATTTTTGTGGATATCTTTTCTGGCTCCCCCCCCCCTCCCAATTAATAAAACTAGTAGCAGAAAGTCTTCATCTTGTAGTAATTTTTTAATTTTAGATTATTATCAGCAATATAAGACGACATGATAGGTGTAGATTGTTTGCTCAATTTTTCTCCCTCTGACCCACTGTACCGTGCCATTGCTGCAAGGGAAGATTACCACGGCAGCAGCAACACACTGCCAAGGCGACGAGGTTCAAAATTGTACCACCAGTATTTTATAGTAAAGGAAATTGATAGAACTAAAGAAAAAGGAAAAATAAACTGCTAAGAGTAAATTTGATGAAGAAAGCCCACCTAGGGAAAGAGGAAAAATGTGGAAATAATACAATGCACAAAGGTGACATCATCTTCCTATATTCTGTCTTCTATAGTAGAAGTAGTAACACACACATTTTAACACAAATAGAATAATATTTCGGCACTGTTGCCTTTATCAAACACAAAGAAGAGAGTACAAATAACACAAACACTGGATTACTCCATCAAATTTACTCTTAGTAGTTTATTTTTCCTTTTTCTTTAGTTCTATCAATTTCCTTTACTATAAAATTATTTAGCCATCGGGCCACCTCATTTTTATATACTTAACCACCAGTATGGATTTTTTTTAGTATCATTAATTTCTAACATACTGATATATCATCCTCAAAGCCAGTATATTATTAGATATTAAACATTTATATTTCAAAGATAGTTAAAATTAGGAGTACACTTACCTTATTGATACTGGAGAAATGGCGCCAAACAGCTATATTAAACTAAACATTGAAAGGAGAATAGAAGAGCAAGCCCTACACATTTACCAGAAAACTGTAGGCCTCATGGTATTGTGTGAAGTTAGCATGATCAACCTATAGCCATGATGTCATAGTCCAGTCTGTTTTTTACTCTCTCCTGCTGAAGAAGGAAACTGATGTACCCCGAAAATTACATAATTATGTGTTTTATTGTGAACTTTGAGGAGGTCTAAAATTTTCTGGTAAGTGTGTAGGCATTTTACTACACCGACTCGGCCACAGGCTGGAAACCGTTGTTGATGATTATTTCACATATGAATTTCACCACTACTATTTCTTGGCTCATATAATTAATATCAACTTGTGAATAAAAATCTGGAAAGTTTTAATAAATTGATATTGTTTAAACAGATCCAAATATGTGAAAAGTACAATAATGTTACTAACTATTAACAAAGTTTCTTAAATATCAAAAAATACAACTCAACATAGATTTTCAAGAGAATTTATTTAGAATGACATTATGTATACTATAATACAAAGATATCAGCCTAATGGGATAGTGTGTCGAGAGCCTCAAAAGACAACAATGGCAATACATTACAAAAATAATAGTAACTAACAACTCAAGATTGGGTCTTTATTAGGGATGGGAAATGAGTTGAAATATCGAGATCGAGACGGGAACAACAAATTATAAAAATGACACTTTAAGATAATTCTAGATTAAAAATAAGTATTCTTTTTTAAACTAATACGGTGATACTTGTAAAAGTTTTGACATTATTAAATATAATACAAATAATTTATCATAAAACATAGTATTGATAAGGGTGTGCGAATAGCATTTTTTTATTGAAACAAATAGCAAAATTTTGAATAATAATTATTGAGTAGTTCATTTTAATACATTATTTTTATTAGTTAATTTCTTTTAAAAATTGTGTGATATTTAACTATTGGAAAAGTGCAAAAAATAAAAAAATATCTTTTACCCTTCTTAAATATCCTCTAGTTTTGAAAGCTCTTAAATCTTGAATGTTCTCTATTACAACACCTCTTAAGGCTATCTAGGTTTGAAACATCTTAAATATTCTTTAGATATGAAACAGCTAAAATGTTTTAGGTCTAAAACCCCTTATATGTTCCCTAGGTTTGTTAACCTTTAAATATTCTCGATGTTTGAAACCCCTTAAAACTTATCTCTGTTGAAAGCCCCTTTAATGCTCTCTTGAAGTGACACCCCTAAAAGGTTCTTTGTTTAACAACCCTGTAATCTCTAGTCGGTTGGTTGCTAACAACAGACAGATGTTCATAAATAGTTGACCTTGGCAAGCTACTTCGTCCCCCCCTCATTTCTATGCCCTAAAAGATAGTATAGTATAATATATCTTTGCCCTTCTCTAAATATTACAAGCTCTTTCACTTGCTGAACATAACAAATTAACTGTTGAAAGCCGGAGTACAATGACTTACGAGTTCCCCAACATGTTTGTATCACCACAGGCAGTAAACCACCCCGCAAAGTTTGCTACAGAACAAAGATGACCGGCTCCAATAGAGATTGAGCCAGTAGTATCTGCTGGAACAATAAGCGGGACTTATTTCCCGCCCAAACCCTTGATGGGAAAGGGTTTTTCCCGCCAGACTCTCAAGAATTGATAAATTCCCCGAATTCAGGATCCTGTCCACCTCTAGTCTTTATAAATAATAGGGGTGTGTGAAGCTTCAAAACTTCGAGTTGGCTTTGAAAAAAATTCCAGCTTTGTTAATTCAAATATTGACAGCTAAAATACTATATGTATAGTTATTTATTTTAGGCTGTTATATACATTACAAATTAATATTCAAATTTGATAATAATTTTATTTATTAAATTGAAATAAAATATCAAAAAGATTTGTGCAATAACACATTTTCTAAGTGATTTTAGCACATAAAATTAAACCCCAATATTATATTTTTAAGCATAAAACAACTAGCAAAGAAATATTCAAACTTCGATTCGGCTTCGAGAATGTTCCATACATTCCATTAGAGTTTGCTTTAAATTTATAAAAAGTGGACTTGCACACTCCTAATGAATAAATGGTTCTGTTTTTAAGGCACGTTTTGAATTTAAATTTATCTAAAACAAATCCAAATTTATTTAAATTAATCGACACTCTTTTTCACTTATGAGTTAAATATGTTTACATAGAAGAAGATGTAATAGAGAGAAAGAGAAATAAAGAGGAAACACACAATATGGGTCTTACAAAGCTACACCTTGTGATATTGTTTTATCTCCTTTTTGCTCAGAAATTAATTCTTTTATCTTTTATTTAATTAGTTTCCAGATTTACTTTATTTCAATATTAAATTTAATCTCATAAAGTAAGTCCAGTCTATACAGGAAATACATGTTTCGTTAGTTTTTCTTTTGTATCTTGCAACAAACACCCACCTTTTAAAGGACATAACCATGTATGGCTATTTTCCTAGAAACGTTGTGCGTTGTTAAGTAGGCATCAGCACTTGTGAGCCCTTATGATTGGTGGAGAGACTTTGCCTATCGTGGTATAGGATATAAAAGCAAATAAAAAAGAGCTTGGGACACTTTTCCAGACCCATTGTTTTCCCCGATTCATAAGTAGATATTGTTGAAGCAACATGTGTGAATTTTGACTACAAGTCATCATAAAACATGTAACATTTGCATGCGTTAAACGTTTAAATATACAAAACAATCAATTGCGCCATTTCAACAACAACATAAGCAAGTCGTTACATTTGCTGTCACATCTTTGGGGCCTAATTCCACTCACATAAAATAATGGCATGACACACTGAACAAAAAGGTAAGGTTGCCTCTTGAAGAAAATCTGTAATTACTATTCAATCACTTGACTTCATTTTATGAAAACTCTACAAGAGGGAGTGTGAAATATTGCAATAAAACTCCCTAAAACAGGAAATATGTTGTATGTTCTGAACTATGTTTATCTTACATTGGCAGATCTAGCATATACTTATGTTATAAAAATTTAAAGTTTCATACACAACTAAAACTAAAAAATAATAATTTCATGCTAAAATGTAATACCGGTAGAAGAATGAGTATATATCTTAAAGTTATGAAATTAAAGATTTTCCTTTTGTTATTAAATGTATATGTTGCCAATTTTCAATTAATACTTTTCGAGAGGTTTCTAACTAAATTAAACAATGTCTGACCTTTTCTTTCCTTTTGCTTTTTGGTTTCCTCTATCTATAAGTTGTGGTTCATATTTCACACTCCATCATAAAAAGTTCAGATAAAAACATTCTTCAGGAGGCAGTGTTCCGAGACAAATTGGTGTTTTCCAATTTTTCTAAAATTTTAATGATGACTTCCACTTAACAAAAAATCACAAACATTCCTCATGAATTATGGCTTTTGACTCATTCCTGGCTATGACCTTTTGTATAAGTACCAATCTTTTTTTTATCTCACTCAGTTCCACATTTGTCTTATTTTCTTGCTCGGGATATTCTTTAGGCAAGCAAGATGTCCTCACATCAACTACCCCATCCTCAATAAGTTGATCTAAACAACTTGCCAGCTCATATGTGTCATCTGAATTGAAAACAATGTCATTGGATTCCAGCAGGGCCACAGCGTCCTCCAGAAGAGTCAGAAGGAAACTGGAAAAGTTTATTTTTGGCTCAATTATATGCCTGTGCAGAGCTTTGAATCCAAATATAACTAAGATCCGCTTTTGATTTGCGATTCTGAATTTTAATGTTTGAAAGGTTTAAATTGTATATGAGATTGTATATTTATGTTAATTTGGAAGAAGGTATAGGAGAGGTGAATAGAAACATATAAAAGGAATGAACACAAAAAATGGCTTTTACAATGCAAAGAACACAGTTCACATTGCTGCCATCGTACAAAGAGGTATTGGCTACCTCCTTAAGAAACTCAATCGTCAGCCATTTTTTGTGTTTGTTCCTTTTATATGTTTCTATCCACCTCTCCTATACCTTCTTCCAAATTAAGACAATTACCTCAAAAAGTGAAAAGAGGTTTAAAGAAAAGAGGTAAAAGATATATTTAAATAAAGCCCTGATTGACCAAAATAAAATTTAATCCAAAACTCAAATTTAAGAATTGAACTTTTGATATTTTTTTTTATGGATCATTGATTTATTGATAAAAATCTAATGCAGTTAAAAAAATCCTTACATTTTAAGAAAGTCATGTCACCGTTTCTATATTAAATATTCTAGAGTTTGAATTTAAGTTTTTTTTTTATTATTATTTAGCACCGCGTCTTACTACCCGTTCGGGTTATACGCTTAAATACTAATTACCCTAATGGATTAGGAATTGGGAAGGTTGAATAGAGGAAGTGAACCCGCATTTGCGTGGAGGGAGGGTGGAAAACCATTTAGGAAAAACCACCCCCAGTTCACCCGACCGAGATTCGAACCTCGATCTCCCCGTCCTCGGCAGTCGGGCTCAACACGACTAGCGCCTTAGCCAACTACGCCACCGAGGCGGGTTGAATTTAAGTTAAAATATAATGTGGATATTAGTATAAATCTATACATAAATAGAATTTTAAAAATATTTTATTAAAAACCTGTTTAATATATTTACAAAGGATTAAATAGTCAAGTTATTATATTTGTTACTTACGATTATAACTGCATCTAAATATCATATTCTCTAATTGAAAAATGACACCTGGACACGAGAATTGAATCCAGGACCTTTGTCTTAGTACGCCAATGATATAACCATTAAGGTATCTAGGGTCATTCTTCACTCATATTTTAAGGCACAGCCTGTGATGTACGTGCGAAAATTGTCAGCTACATGTGTGTAATCAATTAAGATCACGAGCTATCAAATAACGTAGCCACATTTGACTTGGGAGAGCTTTAAGCTGCCAATAGTACAATGACAATTATTTGAATGCACATATCATGATGGATTAAATATCCAAGCTATTATATTTGTTAATTAGGGTCATAGCCGAATCTAAATATAATATTCTTTAAAATGAAAAATGACACCTGAACACGAGAATCAAACCCAAGACCTATGGCTTAGTATTGCCTTAAAATATGAGTGAAGAATGCCCCCGAGCACTGGAGAACTCTTGGATAGCTCAGTGGTTAGAGCTTTGGCATACTAAGCCAAATTTTCGAATTTCAATTCAGCTTCAAGAATATTTCACATATTCGATTTGAATTTGCTTTGAATTGAAGTTGACTTTGCATATACCTAAAAATAAGCTATGCAAAAACCATTTTATTTTCATACATGAATGGTTTAGTTTTTTTTTTCTTTTTATTCTTATCTAAGTGATCATAATTTTTAAGGTGTTTGGGTCAGTATGGTTATACATAGCTATTTAAAAAAATCATATTCAAAAAATAAAACAATATATTTTTTCAAATTCTCAAATTTCAACTATCCAAGAATCCTGAGATTCAAAGTATCCATCCCTAAAAATTATAAAACAATATAGTGGTAATTTTCTAATTTTAATATTAATTAAAATGATGCTGCTACTATCTTTTTTTTTTCACAGATAATGTGTTTTAGAATCTATCGATGAAATTCTGTTAGAAATTAAACTCTTGACTTTCTCAGTGCGAGTGGTTTCCTCTTAATATAATACTTACTACTTGGGTGCAAGTTTTGCTTTTATAAGTTCAACAAGCAGCATTGCAGCATTCCTGTATTCTCCGACATTGAACAGCTGATGAAACTCACAATATTTTCCTATAAAAAAAGATTTGGGTCACTTTTATTGGTGGTCTTCTTAGCTATAGCCATGTGTTGTTATCATAGCCCCTCGAAGTTCTCTGCTTTGATTCAAAATAATATCACATACTTTCTTTGACCTAGATTTAGTATTGGAACGTTTAAAAAGTTAGTGTGAAACATTATTGAGAAAAACAAAAGGCAAAGAAAAAGTAAAATGGTACCAAATTACAGTACACACAAATGAGAACATAAGAAGGAAAATATTTTCATACAAGAAAAAATACCCAGTAAATTTTATTGTAAATATGTTAATATTATTATAATAACTTAATTAAAACCTATTTATTTTGGAGGTATGTAATTTTATACATGAAAGAAAGTACAAAAAAGAGGAAACAATATGGTGTTTAAATAGCTGTTATTGGGTCAAAAAAGTATTACTGAAGCATAACATATATTTCAGGCTAACTTGTTCAGAATTTATGGATCAGTTAACAGTTTAAAAGCCGTATTGAGCTTCACTTTTTCTAACTTTCTCAAACCAGGGTAGCAATACCCTATTTATGTTTTTGTTTTTTTAGGATTTACGATCCTGACATAAAAACTAGCAACTGAAAACAACCTCGGCAAATTTATTTTTAAATGTAGCTAGGACTTAGTTAAGAACCAAAGATAAGCGCACAAAGTAATATTATAATTAAGTTAAAAAGATAAAATTAAAGAAATATTAAGAATTAAATTAAATGACTTTAGATTCAAATATCTGGATAGATTGTGTTTATAATTCATAACAAAGTGTAATATAATAACATACATTAAAATAACATCGTCAACACAGTTAGTGAATAAGGACATCATTTGACAACAAGTCTAAAAGGTCCATAAACAAACAATTTAAGAAATACACTATTAACAACAAAAAATTTAAAATAATGCCTAAGTTTACAATAAATATTTAAAATAATTTAAAAACACAATTTAAGTCAACATCCAAAGTTTTAACAACGGTAGTTAAAGTTCATGTTATAACGAATGAAACAATATTGAAAAATCAAAGTTAAGGTTGGGTAACAGATCTAAGTCCAGTCTTGGTTATTTCCCTTTACTCCGGTTAGGCAAAAACAGCGGTTAGACGAAAGATGTTTAAGATGCTAGCACCTTAATAAACGTATTAAAATAATATTAACTTTACCAAACCATTTGTGAAAGAGTACATATTTTTTCCTCCCTATCCTGGTGTTTTCTTAAAAATATTATATAGTTTATAAGTGCCAAAATTTCAAAATTACATATATGTTCCCAAATAAATTGCTGTAAAAATATTTTAGGTCATCTTGGGTTTGACCAAAGGTGTGAATATTATAAATATTAACAAAAGTGCCTAGTGATTAAAAATGTGTATAGAAACGGTAAAGATGTTAGGTGATTGACCCTATGTTAAGTATATCAAACAAAGGCACTAACCTAAGAAAGTGAGTCGGTCACTGACTAACATGCAAGTGCCCATGTTATGCAAGAGGTCTGAAGATTGGAAAGTTGAGTCACGGCAATACATCTGTAGAAACTTGTCGGCCAAGAAGCCTGCCATGCTCGAGTCCCGTGAACGAAACGTCCAGGTCAGAGCATTTCCCAACCGCTGACGCTGGTATGATTTCATAGCCATTAGTTTGCATGTTGCCAACACTGGAACATAAAAAGTACTTGACATTTTTACATCTGGCTTAGTTGTGGACATGGCAGTTATGGGACTCTGGTTAAAAATCCCGGTGGTTCATACGGACTCCTTTATCTTCTAGCCCATAATGTGACTAAGAACCTTGATTATCCACCACCACCACCCCTCCCCCGTATATATTACTACCTGTCGGTGCTAACCGAATTTAATTACACAAGGGAAATAGGAATTAAGAAGCTAGAATTTTAAAGGAAATGTACTCTACGCACTAACACCCTATGTATATACAACCAGCAGGGATTCGAACCTCGATATCCCTATCATAGCAAGCCAAACTAAACAAACTTGGATGTTTAGATGTACTCAGCAATGCGGTAAAAAAACACTTTCAGATGAAGATGTAGATTAGGCTTTACTCAAGATTTTAATTTCTGTCATTATTGATCACATGGCTTTTAGTCCCTTAAATGAGTCTCTGAATATTATGCTTTACTTAGGTTTTATTTATTGAAGTCAAGTTAAATGTTTAGTATAATGAACATGACTATAAACAACTCAAATTTTACCTTCAAAAATCAAATTCAAGTATTATATAACATAATTACAGGGTTCCTACAGTATTTGTAAAAAAAATCTCCCTGACTCTTCCCTGACTATTTTCCCAAGTTCCCTGACCAACTTCTCACAAAATTTCCACTATAATTTTATGGTACTATTATGTGGAAATATTAATTTAATTACATTTATTTCGGTCTCCTCCTCCCCTACAGCCGACTTTGCTTCACCTCTCATGGAAGAGTAAGAATGCAGACGTCTTGCCAGTCAGTTCAGGGAAAATGATGGAAAAATAACAAAATATATCAAACCCAATCAAAAAGGAAAAGCTGAAATCCATCTGCAATTGTTTTGCAGAAAGCTAGTTTACACTTCAGGAATGGATCACAGGCTGCTCTTTTCAGTATCCCTACAGGTTTTGTTTTAAGAAGCTTTTCTTCTTTGTGAAACTTAACAACATGGTCCCAAATTTGTAATGGCTTTTGAAAGAACGTTGCATTCTCTAATCACTGCACACCACAGAACTTCAAAGGAAAAGTTGTACACCCTGTCAACTGGGTAAACAATGCATGACGAGCTGTAGAATCAGTGAACAGGTAGTACGTGTGACGCAATAAGCTACTCATATCCCAATTGACAGGTTCCACTCTTGTTCTCAAGGAACAATGAAAAACATGAAGCTCACATGTCCCCAGATTTATCAAAATACATACTTCATTGTCTGTGACAGATTTGATGTGTTCCTGAAGAAGTGTTAATAAACTTTAAATTGACATTTGGGCCGTCCATTGACACTTGTATAAACTTAGCGACTGGAAGAGGAGAAATACCATCAGAGAAATGCTTAAGTAATTCTTCAGTGGTGCTTCTATCGAAAAAAACACTGTCCAAGCAATGACTGACAAATTTATGATTTTCCTTGTCCCAGAATCTGAATATTTGCCCTCGTTGAATAACTTTATTCAATGCCTCATCAAAACAAATAACAAAGTTGTTACATGATTTTAGGTAGTCCAGTAAATTGTTATGAAAGAATGGAGCCAAGCCATCCACAATTAAATATGCAGCCTTGTCTCCACAAGAGTAGAGACACTGGCAATGGAACACTCGGGAAACATAAAATGAAAAATTGTACTTAAATTAATTGCACGAATTGAAATACATTTTATTGTCAATAACTTGCAAAGCCCAAATGACTTCCACCTTATTTATATTATCTTTCATTACAAAAGTGTTAGGGTTTCTTCGAGCAACTACACCACTTTCACTTTTGGCAGCACCTTCCTTCTGCGGCTTTACAATTTCCGATGAAACTGAAGTGTGACATGAATTGTCATTTCCCTGACTTTCCCTGACTTTTCTTAAGCTTCCCTGACTTTCCCTGACTTATTTTTTTCCCTGACTTTCCAGACCGTAGGAACCCTGAATTATTATAAGAGGTTAAATTTCCTACATTGGAATAATTTTTTTATTTATTTAATAGGGGGCCTATTTACATTTAGGGTAAATTAATGATGAGTAATTTGGGTGTTAGGTTTGTCTTATAATTTTTTTTTGTTAAATCCTTATCAAGAACCATAATGACTCTAAAAATAATAATTCATATTGAAATTTTGAAAATTTGAAGAAAAAACTCATTATTTTTTTAAATTTTTATTGAGGATTCAAGCTCCAACACCTTAGCTCAATCGATAACCTGTTTGTCTACTGAGCTAAGGGTTTCAGGTTCGATTCCTGGCATGGCCGAAAAATGTATCATTGGTGAAATGTGAGTTTACCCTTTCAGAGTGATGAATCAACGGCCGGGGACTGGATGTTGTGACTGTCTAGATTCAAGTTAGATTATAAGGCATATGAAGCTACGACAGGCCCAGCAAGCCGATAGTGGAAAATGTATTACTCGAATAAAAAACTGACCCAGGCCATATGTTGGAAACAGTAGTGGATGTAAATTAAGAATCCCAGAGGCCGATTACTACTTAATATTCTTGATGATGGTCTCAGATGAGCAAAATGAAGTCGACGAAATAAAAGAGAAATGTTTATTTAAATATAGTATTATAACTAGGCCTAAACAAAACTAAAAACCAGAGTTAACATCTAACCAATAATGTGATAGTCGTCTACTGACCGACATCATTCATATTCCTGTCTCGTGCCACCTGTACAATCTTAAGTGCCCGTGCTTCAGTGTCAAGAGTGAGACAAGGCAATATCCGCTCCAAGCAAGCCCTTCCCTTTGTATGGCAGTGGTCCAGGTAGCTAGCCCCCACCTGCCACAATGAACGGTGACCCATCAGCAGTGAACCATACTCTAAAAGCAGATGCTCATGGAGCCTGGGAGCCACACTGCAAACACAACATTCACACAGCATGGGTGACTACACCGGGTTCAAATGTCGGAATGGTTTATAGTTCATTGGAGTCAGATGTTCAAAGGGGCTATGCTCTAGAAATTTGATATATTTTTCCACCAGGGGTCTGCGAACTTAAGGTATTTTCATTTGAGTAAAACTCAAACAAGCTTCTTTGAAATCTGCCAAGCATCATGTTGAGTCTAGATTCAATAAAAATATATATATAATACTAAATCTTAAATATGTAAAATATAAATACAAATAAATTATTTATTAATTTTAAATTATTGATTTTTTTTTTAAATTTGTATAACTAAACAAAATAATGATACAACTTGGTATTATTTGAGTAAAACTCTTCATTCCCTTTCCATCTAGAGTAAAGCTATTTACTTACTGCTTATCTCCCTCTCATCTATTAGAGAAATACACCCATTAGTGCATAAAGTTTTTACAACTTTTTTTAATTAGTATTGAAAATTAGTCAATTACCCCTCAAATAAACAGGAAAAAATAATTATTATTTTTTAAATTTGGTATGTGAATGTCATATTTATTGCGCAATAGTCTATAATATGTAACAACATTTATTTATTATTGCTTTTTTTTGTAGCAATGGTTGATAAAAATTATTTTTGCATAATATGTTACTTTATATTCTATAATGTTAGGGTTTATAGGCCAAATTATTCAAATTTATCATAATAGTTTTAGGTGAATTTGGAAAAAAAAAATGTTTAACTACTTCAAATTTATTTCACAAATTTAAAACTAAAACTAATAGAAATATGAAAATATAAAAATTTATGCAAAACTTGAACTGAATAAATATGACAATATAATTTAGATTATTTTACTCCTTCTTGTGGTACTTAGAATGCAAACTAATTTAACACTTGGAGCAGATAAATTTTACTTTGCCTGAACAGTGAGCACATCTACGTTCAATTGGGTTTGGAACCCAGTCAGTAATTAGTGTTATCATAACAAATATCTTGAAGTGGGGGCACATATCATCCTCAAAGAGATGGTGTTCCAAAACTTCTCAGCAAGTTGCGACATAAATTTTGGCGAAACTTGAGAACCTGATGAGTTGTGTCAGTATCCACAGAAAGCAGTTTTCTATTTAAAATCCACGCAATGACTACACTGGCGCCAAAGAAATAAATGAAAATTAGTCACCACCATTTGCACTGTCTCATGCGTTTTCTATATCTAGCTATATTTTGGTCCAATAAGTCGACATGTTGAGAATATGTTCAACCTGGAAGAGGAAAGGGATGAGAGTGAAACAGAGAAATAGCAGAAGAGAAAAGAGGTCCCACATGGAAAGAGGTGGAGGACTCATTCAAGAGGAAGAAACACCATTCTACCATTGCACCTGATGTGGACAAACTGACGGAAATATTAAGAGCAGCAGGTGAAGTAGGTACCATATACAATGTTTATACAGGGTGCTGAGAGTGGTTTGGAAGGAGAACAAAGTACCGGAAGACTGGAAAAAGAGAGTTATAAAACCTATTTTCAAGAGAGAAGACAAGAGGAGGTAACAAATCATAGGGGTATTATAACAACAATGTAATAGTGATACAGGTTTTTATGAGGATGATGATGCAGATGTGAACCCGTGTATGCCTTACGGCTGAGCAGTAATTATAACGATACCATTTTATATGATGATGACGACGACATGTGCATGCCTTACTGTGCACTTGTTATCGCATGGTTTTGACGATCTGATTTTACGTGTTTCTCACTGCAGGATTAATTGGTTAATTGTCAAAATCAGTAGAGGTTTAACATTGTACATGATTTATTTTGTTAATTTACGAACTGACGCGGAGAACCAGAGCTAGTGCTATTACAAACTTAGATTTTCTCTCTCTGTATTACTATAATTCTGTGTGATATTAGGTTTTCTGTGTGGATTCACACGTACAAGCTGCTTATATTTGACCTACCCCTTGCTTCCTGGACCCCTTGTCACCAGTGTTAAAACTAACTAATAGGAGAACTCCTGTCAACCTGATGTTGTTAAGGCTAGCTTCCTATTGGGTAAAGGCAACCAGCTCATCCATCACTTGATTTTCAAATAGAACAGAGGAAAGAAAGGAAGTTTTAAAACGTAATATAATGAAATTGCTTCTGAAAACGCATGATTCTCCATGGATGAAGTCTTAAAAGGAAACTTTACATACAGTTCTTTAAAGAAAAATACAATTCATCCATGACTTTTTGAATATATTAGAGGGGTCCAAAACAGTATCATTACAATGTGCTACTGTACAAAAATATGTAAGGAAACGTTGTGCAGGGCGTACTTTGTACCCTTTGTCACATGTGCAGCAGAAACATGGACATAAAATGTAAGAAAGACTAGGAAAGTGGAGGCCATGGGAATGAAGTTTGTGAGGAGCATGTTAGCTGTCACAAGGAGAAACAATACTAAGAATTAAGTGGAAGGACTACCTTGTAAAACTTGAGAAGCGCTATCAGCTTAACTCCTAAGAAACGGCCATATATTGAACTATTTGGACTGTTTAACAGACACCGAGCTGGAGTTGCGATATTGTCATATTTGTCAAGTTTGGTCTGAAAGAGTGAAGGGGGAGCGAGCTAATCTGTTGTTTACATGGGTCAAGTTTCTTGGAAGGGAAAGGCTAGAGTGCTTGAACTCAAATAATCAGTAGTATGGTTTTTTTTTTAATATTTCTTACCTAGTGGAAAAAAACATATTTCATTAAACTTTTTCATATTAGACTGGTTTTCTGGTGACGAGAATGGGGTTAAAATCCCAGTAGAGTGTAATGAGGTTTTTTTTTTCTTAAAACGGTTCCAAACACGCAATTTTTATTTATTTATTTTTAGCACCGCATCTTACTACTCATTTGGGCTGTTCGCTTATGTAATGTGTTTGGCACCAGGAAGGTTAAATTAAGAGTAGGTGCATCAGTATTTTCATGGAGTGAGATCGGAAAACTATTTAGGGAAAACCATCTTAGTGCATCCGACCGGAATCGAACCGTGATCTCCCCGTCTTCAGCATGTCAGTTGAACACGGTGGGTAACATAAACTATTAGACTGGTTTGTTGGTGGGGGAAAGATTAAAGTTCAAATCCCAGTCAGGTGTAATAAGGGTATTTTTCCCTAAAATGGTTTCCCACTCTCAATCTATGTAAATGTGGGTACATTCAATCTAAAATGTCCCTTCTTCATTCCTAGTTCATTAGGGTAATTAATGCATGTGTACAACTTAAATGGGTAGTAAGTCGTAGTGAAAAAAAAATACTATTGTGATGACTAGAAACTTTATTAGTGTCAGGCGAGGTAGTTTGTTTGTAAAAATATGTATTTTTGAGGAGTTTTTAGAGGATTAACTCTCAGCCAATGGAAAATATTTGAAAATGGAATGCCACTAAAAGCTATTTGTGGTAGTCCTTAAGCATGTAAAAATAATAATAGATTGTTATAGAACATATTTGAAGTTTGATGCAAACCATTTTTCAGCTTCAAACTCGAGTATATCAGAGGGGAGTTTAACAAACTGAAGGAATGCACAGTTCGATGGGGTGAGGGGGGAGGAGAAATTGGTGGTAATACCCCGCCCTAACAACCCTCCCCCCTTCCCAGTCCACCCTCAATGAGTAACACTGGATATAAAACTATCGACAGACACACCGTAGAATGTAGATAATTTTCTCAGCGTCTGACTTAACCCAAGCTATGAGAGGTGAGGACAGTGTCTGAGAGTCACAATGGTTACTTAAATTTCTTTAAAAGATTCATACGTCAGTCATGTAATCACTTTTGATGGAAAATATCAAATTCCAAATTAATAATAGTAATAATAATAATAATAATAATGGTAATAGGAAAATCTTATCAATTAACATAAAAAGTTCTTTATTCTTTAAACCTATCTTTCATGGACATAGAAAATTGGGGGTCGGAGGTCTGAGCAGCCCTTGAAAATTGTTAGAGCCCTTAAAAAGAAAGGGGGGGGGGNAATTGTGTTTTTTACTTTTCATTCTTATATTACATCAGCCAGATATTAATAACTATTATTATTAATATTATTTTAAAATAAACATAGAGATGCATTAAAACTTCCTATTGTAAAACTAGCTTGACCTACATTAGCTTGTAACATGTACAAAGGCAGTATGCCCATGGTGCCCCCCCCTCCCCCCAAGAAAAAAAAGAGCCCACCCTCCCCAAATCTTTTGTATAATTCTAGATTATAAAAAATTATTTTCACATTTATTATTGAAATTATTTTATAATATGTAATAATATAGAGTATGTAGGTTGAATTTAGAGGAAGTGCACCCACATTTGCATGGAGATATAAGAATGTAGACTTGTTGAGGAAAAACCACCCTAAGTGCATTACTATACAGCCCTAAAAGTTGATAAAATTGTTGCTGAAAAGTTTCAATATAATGTAAAAAAACTTAATTGAAGTTCATCATTTTCCTTGATGCACAAAAAACGTTAATTCAACTGCCAGTTTCACTATAGTGTTTCTCTTCTGAAACCCTCATGTTAACATTAGTACCAACACATTATGATAAAACTTGAAATTTCCCTCATATTTCTTTTTTTTTCCTCTTGTGTCCGATTTATCAGATGCTATGCACTAATGGGTTTAGTATTTTAAGATATACATGGTAAAATTTTCAATTTTCAATAAGGTGTACTGATACAGGCTTGCACTAAGCTATTTATGTTATACCAGCCCAGCAAAGAGTGATGCCTTTTTATACGTTCTTTAACTCTATCTTATACCCTACTCCAATCAACAACCAGTTTTCTCAGTTCTTGACCTTAGCAAAATTCCAATGGCAAGATGTCTGTACTAACCTTTTTTATGGGTTCTTTCTCCCTTTCTACCCTTTCCTCAACCCAACTGCATGTTTGACAAACAACATCCAGACAAGTGGAGATAAGAATAAACAATGAGTCATTCACCCCATGAACACAAATTTAAATTAAAAGCTTAGCTCGAGTACCTATTAAAACCTTGGCTAAGGCCCGAACATTTTGTAATTCTAGAACCCGCAGATCCCTAGTTTTCCAACCAATGTTTACTTATTATATATACTACTCAACTACTGTTATTGTTGTAGTTATTATTATTATTTTACACCATTATTATTTATTTTTGTTTTTTATAAAAACTAAGGGTGAGTTGTACAAAACTTTGAATACTGAATTATATTCAAGATTCAAGGACTTGTCTATAATTTAAAATTTGCAAAATAAAAACACAATTTTGAAATGAATTTTTTTCTAAGAGATTTGCAAGTTAAATAAAGGTGTGATTTTAACACATCAAAATTATAAAATCTCTCTTGATGGTGTATTATATTTGGAAGAAGGTATAGGAAGGTGGACAAAGAGGTAATGGTTGGTTGTAAATTGTGAACTTTGTCCAATGGCAGCAATGTAAATTATTGTGAAGAGTGTTCTTCTTTTCATTGTAAACGCTATATTGTGTTCGTCCCTTTTATATGTTTCTAATACACCTTTCCTATACCTTCTTCCAAATATAATACAATTACCTCATAAAGCGAAAAGAGGTTTTCCTTATTGAGAGATCTCTTAATGGTGTGTTATTATGGGCAATGTGACTAGGACATTTCAATAATGAATATAAAAGCCAACTTACTTAACTTGCTGACTATCCAAGATGTTCAAACAACCACAATGATACAAAAGATTGGTCAGATGAACCGCAAACCAACCTTTCTCCATAGTTGTGGAAATCAACTTAATAACCTGAAATTGATAAGCTATTATTAATTTACACTTCTAAACACAAGATTATGATTATCAACATGTAACCAAAAGTAACGCAACACTTGATGCTGCTTGTTACCTATCCGTAACATAAGGAATTTTAAAAGAAGTGATGGTTTTCTCTTTAAAAACTTTGTAATTACAATCTAAACCTTAGGTTTTTCATAGTAATGGGTCCTTCGAATTGTCATATGATGAATGTGATGTAATGAGTAAATACTGCTTCTGTTTAGTTAAGCATAGCAGTTGAGCTGTCTTAAATATGTGATGTTCCCTGGGGACCTTGAAGCAGGATGATGCTGACTGTACGTTTAACTAAAGATGGAAATGAATTGTATCCATAATGACCAGGATCCCTCTACTTCACCTAATTGGTAGTGAGGAGAGTCATAATCCTGTTTTCCCTCCTGTTAGAATTGGGGAATGTGAATATTGGTAGAGGAGAGCTGTTGTCAGGATTAAGACAATCCTAAAGTTGTGAGATTTGTGCTTTCTGGTAGATCTTTCCTCCCGCTTGGAAGGATGGTAGGTTATGGCAATGGTGACATTCCTATCATTTATAGGTTGCATTTGATTATGTCAATGAAGGGCATTTGATTAGGAGTCCCTTTTGCTACCAGATCCATGGTCCTGTGTGATATTTTTACCTTTTGATGAGCCAACATACAATGCAGTCCAATTTTCCTTTTTATAAATGTTATAGAAATACATCATTTGACAGCGCTACATTTGGAAATTAGACATAATTTGAGGAACTCTTACATGCGAGGTTGGTGTACCAAACTTGTACCCTTTCATAGCTAAGGATTTATTTCCAAAAAGTGTTGACTAAGTGCACTAATTCTGTGCAATGTTAGACAGCCCATGCTTGTGTGAACAGTTGTTTTAAAATACCCATGAGATCCCAGCTTAAAGACACACGTCTACCATCAATTATTATGGAAGCGACTTCAGTACTCGTTTAAAAGTCCAACATTCACATAATTGCTGTGAATCAAAAGTTTGAAAAAATTTAATAAAGTTTGAACTATTTTTACTTAAAATAATGATAATATTGAATTTACTATTGACTGGCCCTTAGTCTTCTTTAAATCAAATTTCTTTTATTCACAGGAAGTGGCCTAACCTCTTTGCTCTACTAGATAAGGTCTTTAAAAATACCACAATAAAGGGTTCATTTGAAAAACATAAATTAAACTGTATCTTTTAAAACTAACATAATTTAAGTAGTGCCTCTACTATTAAATCAAATTTGATTTTTATTTAGTTGGGATTGGGCGGTGACGATCGATTTTCTTTAAGAGACAACCATAACCTCTTTGTCAAATGGCAGCAATGTAAATTATTGTGAAATGTGTTCTTCTTTTCATTGTAAAAGCCATATTGTGTTCGTCCCTTTTATATGTTTCTATCCACCTTTCCTAAACCTTCTTCCAAATATAATATAAACATAACCTCTGTAATAATTGTTACATGAAATAGTACAGAATGGCAGGGTAGCTGTTTCTGTGTTTATAATTAAGTTTACTATTATGTGTAAGGGGGCATTAGAGTATTACATAAGCAAATTTTTGGCCATTTTTAACTCTTCCCCCCAACCCTTGTAAGCAAAAATAAGCAAATGCCTGACCCCCACCCCCCATTGCTTACATAAGATTTGGATTTGTTGACTTTTTTTCATTCAATTTTGCGTATAGTATGAACAGGTAGTAAGCGATGGTAGAAAAGATAATAATTCATACAATTTATAAAATTTCTGGTAGTTATTAACATAGAGGTGTAAATTAACATTGTGAAATAATTGACAATTAACACTGGTATGTAATGAATTTAAATTTATCAAACAGATAATATTAAAACAAGTTATAAGATTATAAAAGTTTAAAATTTTATTTCACTTTTAATTGAAGTTTTTAGAAAAAAGTACTAATAGTGAATACATGAATATTATTTTTATAAAAAAACACCCTAAACTCCGTTTAATCCGATGACCAAGGGCCTTGAATCCACGTCTCAACACTTTCAAATATTTTTCTATTTGGAGGGGCTAGGTCACCCAAGCTTTGGCTTACTTCTATAGACTTTTCCACTTCTTCCTTGTTTAGCCACTCAGCATCTTCATTGCTGACCGAAGCTTCCCAAAGTCCAAGCGGCTTGCAATGTGCCATCCCTCAATTTGGCCCGTCTTTCGTAAGCATTATTCTGACCCCCCCCCCC